>JARJDR010005194.1:0-13672 GCA_030264135.1 Myllaena sp. GC000078 | reverse complement strand
TGAGCATAAAGTTTAACTATTTTTCTTCGTACATACCAAAATTTAGCTCAAAAATCGAGATTATAACCAATAATTTCAGCGCACGTTCGTCAGTCATGTCTAACTTGAGTATGTCCGTCTTTTGCAAAGCATAGAAAACTAAGAAATCTGCTTGTAAATCGAAGGTACCTCGTTAGTTAGCTTCGTACTAAATCAGTGCTACATTTTACACTTTAGTTTTAAAAAAATTATAAACAATTGGGTTAGAATTGGTCAATATCGATCTTGTCCCGTTTGCTATCTTACCCCATTTCACCTTAGTTACATAAAAGTTATGGAAACAAAGACTTTATGATCGTTGAAATGATGTACCCTGGCTGATAGGTATCTATTCTTTACTATTCCGAAATTCTAATGCGATTCCATTGCATCCGCCTCATCGGCGATTACAGCGATTAAATAATACAGCCGGAGGCAATTAAGCGAAACATGCATTTAAACACAATATTAGTGTGGCGGCGGCTATTAGAAAGGCAAATCGCGATCGATAAGCTTGCGTCTCCACCCACCCACCTACACCTAACCAGGCGGGTAATATCCATGGCGGGCATATTAGTTAGCTATAATAGACCAACCCACCAGCATTACTAGTGCATACTCGTACATATAAACATCATCTCTTTATGGTCTATCAACTCCTCGCCCTGCATCGACTCTCGTCTATCGACTCGCGCGCTTTGCCAATGACTACGAGGATGACTATTCAATAGACACGAAGAGTTAGTTGGTGGCTATAATCGACTGCATGTGTGTTGCGTTTGACATCGATGCCGGCTTGACTTCTCCCGTCGGGAAGCTTTGATTACACACGATTCGCTCTTGTATATTCATGATGGCAGTATTAATGCTTAATTTGTATACGCTTTGCCATTTGGCATTTGAATTAACTCCAGACTCCAAGCATCATCAATATGAATAGGATTCATTTATGATCATTTACATAACCACTATTTTATTACTTATTAATTTTTATTATTACGAAATTAGTTTATAGTAATAGTTTACTAGATTTACTTCATAAAACATCGCCGGTGGGCTTTCTAAAGACACCGGTAGTTGTCACAATGGCTTACAATCTTCTACAAAGCAGCTTGTTTTCAGCACAAATGTTGTACACATGTATAAAGTCTATTGTAATTCATCATTCAGCGCCCATCGCGCATTTGTTGTACTCATACAGCGTGCCTGCTTGTGATTTGTAATTCACTGCCTCGGATTGTTTACGCATTTTCGGTATTGAGTTTCATATAGCTACTTAATTTCAATTTACATATCTTTGTATTCGAAAACGGTGGGTGTATGCGTAATAACTGGTTGGGATTGTTCGTTTGTTCCTTCGTTCGTTCGTTTACGTGATTTAATTAAACCTGCTCGTCTGCAAGATGCTAATTGAAATTATTTATCTTGCGCTTCAATTTCGGATATTAATTTCAGTTTCGTAACCACGGAATAAGCGGCGGATTGCTTGAGGATATTCCCGTCCAGACATCGCGTTTCGTTTTATTGCCTACTTTTAATTCTATTTATTACCGCCGAGTACTTTTATCCTAATTGAGAGACGACGGCCCGCGACTGCCGCGCGTATAATATAACTGTGCATTTATAGTTCCGCAATACCCAGGACGCGGACGAGGACGAGGGAGAGAGTGCCAGACGGGGTGAGGTTTACAGGATTACTACATTTTCTCAGGGCAGGGCGATTTTTATTCCTTGCGCATTTCACATGTCGTTCGCCGTTCACTTGAGCCGGAGTTGAGTTTAATGCTTCAAATGTGATGTGATGAAAACAATTTCTTTTTCATCTTATTCATGAAATAGCTCTTCTTTCTATTTCGAAATTAAAAAGATTGTGCTTATTTTCACAATAGTACTAAATGAAGAGTAAATTAATATTTAAATCATTACACATTGCAAGGACGAGAGAGAGAGAGAGAGTATAGGTGGTGAAAAGTTTTCCTTTTCGAATTTATCCAGTTCACGTGTGAAACAAAAGAAACTTTTCAGCCGGGCTCGGGCGTGGGCGGGTGGGGAAAATGAGAAATTGAAAATGAATAATGCTAGTTCGAGATTTATAAGAGTCGCTCGCGTTCTTTGGCGTAGTTGAAAGTTAATGCTGTACGCGAGTGCCGAGGTGGTTGAGTTGTGTAGTACGAGCAGCACAGTGTAAGCGCCTCCACCATTCCCACCCCCGAGGCGACAACCTCGAGGCGACACGTAAAATTGCATTCGTTTTGCGGTCGCTCCCCGCCGACGCTTTTTGCGACTTTGAAATGTTTGTTGCTTGCTCCCTCTCCCATTCTCTCTCTTTGCTCCTGCGTGCGTTTGTAGCCGGCGAATGAATGAATGCGAATGAATGCGAAACGAGAAGAAACGGCAAAAAATTTCATTAAAACTTTTTCCACTCGCCCGATTTCTTCCGTGCCGCGCGCTACCCTCCTTTCATCACGGCCTTCGCGCACCGCGGAGAGAGCAACAATGTCGGATTGTAAATTACGTTAATTAATTGCGCGCCCAATGTGGGTCAAATATATCTGCTTATCTTTACAATCGGTGGAAGAAGAGAAAAAAAATCATCGGAGGAGACCGGAGGGAAATTTTTGATCAGTGCTCCGCGCGTACTAATTAAGTACTTCATATTTTATTCAACGGCATAATTACAGGCGACAGGCGGCTGTCCGCTTCCACTAATAACACACCCCCGCCGCGTTCGCGTAGGGTTAGCGTTCGAAGAAATCTCTCATCGGGGGTGGGATGCGCAACACGCAAATAACTTTTCGAAACTCTAATCGGCGTCGAGGGTTTAATCGGCGTGCGACAATTTAAATCTGGAAAATCCTCTTTTGCCGCTACCGCCGCCGCCGTCACCGTCGTGCTCCTCCTGCTCATCCTCCTTCTTCTTCTTCTTTGGTGTTGCTTCATTCCTTTGAGGATCGCAGCCGGGAGAGAGAGAGGGAGGATTCGCCGCGCTAACTACTTGGCTGATGGCGCCGAACTGGAACACCGACTCACTGATGCTCTTGCTGCTTTTGCTCCGGGGAGCGGAAATAGAGAAATATTGCGCGTCGAGTCAGAAAGACAATCCGGCCATGGCGAAGTTTCGTTCGCACCATCCCGAAAGTTTGTTTAACGTTTAGGACTTTTATTTATATAAATAACCCGAAACTTAACCGCTTGGAGAACAGGACACTGCTGGAAGGGGCATCGATTTAGTGTAAGTGCAAGTGTGTAATCGATCTCGATTGATCGCAATCCCAACTTTCATCAACGGGTGATGAGAGAAGGCATTTTAAGCTCATAACCCATGGCCGGGGTAATCCGCGCGCCGTATACACGCGCACCCCTTGGCTGGCGCGGATTTGGACGAGATCAAAACCGGGGATTTGGAGGCGAAATGAAATGTTGCGGCGCTGAGGGTTGAGAGAAGGGAAAGGAGAGAGAGTGTGCTCCACGTGCGTTGCGTGACGCCATGCGGATGTTAATTAAAGACAAATTTAAAGCATATTCTGAAGACGTCGACGTCGTTGTTGGCGCCGAAGACAAATTTATAATATATTCACCCCTCTTTTGGCATTCCGGAATATGATAAAGTCAAGTGCGTTTCTTATATTTGAGATTTGAGCACCCTCGCTTGTTTGTCTAATGGACGATGTGATGACGATGATCATTTTCTTTCGTTGCGAGTTTTTTGATTTATTTGCGGGTAGTTGTCGCGCGAATTTATTTAACGCCGCTGGCCCAATTAAGCATATGGTTTTTTGGGATAAAATTAAATGTTGCGCAAATAATAATACGATTGTGGGGCGCTCACAGATGACCGCTTGCGGGCCATTTATGTTTTATGCATGAGTACATCCACATCTCGTGATGGCCAATGGCATTTGCCACCCGTCGTCGTCGGCGGCGGCGGCGGCCGCGAGCAATTTCAAGAATAAAAAGTTTCGGTTTCATTTTCCTGCCATTTGCATAAATTTTCCGCGCGCGCGCCGGAGCCGGTCTCGATGCCAAACGCGCGCATCCTGGCCTGAATTTGCGTTTGACCTAGAAAAAATCCGCCGGCGCGTCGGTCGTTTACCTTTCGTTTTCGACCTCCTTCACATTTCACATGCAATCGCGCATAAATCACGGTAGCAAATTAAACTTGTTGATCGATATGTTACAGTTTGATAAAAATATAACTCTGGATGGATTCAATGCGATATGCATGATGGCAATCCAATTAATGGCGCTTCTTTATTAGTAACAAACTTATAATTTGATTGGGAACCAATCCATCGGGCGAATGATCAATTTTAATAACGTTTGGAGATATCGTTCATATCGGATGAGAGAGAGGAGAAAGTTATCGGGTTGGGAAATGTCCGAACGGGTAATGTCCTGCGCGCCTAATGTGTTTATCCCCAAAGATACCGACTTCATCCGCTTCCTCGAGCCGGCCACAACCCACCCCTAGTGCATATAAATATATTCCACTGCGATTCGTGGGTTCGAAAGGGTCGTCTTCGGTAGTGCGTGCGTGCGCTGGCGATCCGGTCGTCTGTGCAAACTTGTGATAATCCACGGCGCCGGATTTATGCCCTTTGCAACAAAAACGAAAGGTATATAAATCATTTGCCGGCTGGCGGGTGGGGTGCAAAGTATACAAATACCAATTTACCTCGTTTTCAACCCTTGATTTCTTCATTTATCATTTACCATTTGCTGAAATATGAATTAATTTCGGGCCCCAAAAATTTGCGATAAAAGGGAGATTTCATTACTTTGTATAGAGGGTAGTTCGTTTGGTGAAAGGGGGGAATACCGCAAAGTGCGAATACGCGAGTTGCATTCAGTAACTTTTCAAAGCTGAAACCCATTCGCGTTACGTATTCAGAAATATCTCTATTATTCAAACAGTTAATTGCAATCTGAATGTAGCTATGTTTTGTTCAACTCGGTGGTAGATTTGATGAAAAATCGCAATCAACTCATCTCAAATGTGTTAATTTTACGCGTCATTTGCGCGCATCGCGTAATTACCATCTTCTCGACGCGGTGGTGGAAAATAGATTGCGTAACGATGGAAACCACCGAGCAACCATTTAGATACGTTCGATTCGTCATCAATTAGTGCTTCCTTTTTCCCACGCATATGGGCATCATCCATCCATCTATCCCTACTTCCATCGCGGGCAAAGTTAAGAAATCCCTTTAACCAAACTAATCAATCAAGTTTGCCAGCCGAATGAAAAAAAAAACCGGAAACGTAAACCCTCCTCTTCCTCTCCTCCTCTCCTCCTCTCGTTTACTACCGTTTCGATTAAAAAGTGTCCTTGATGTATTGCATGGCAATTAATAGCGCCGCAGTGTTTGAGTTTGAAATCGCATCAATTGTCCAGGCCGGTAATGACGGCCGCATCGACAATTAACGCAATTTGTAATCCATTGTTGCCCTCCTATGCACGTCTAATTGTGATTTTAGCGGGTTTGATGCAGTTGACAGCTTTTGTCGTGGTTGCGTATCGTTGTATATATTAGTCGTTATCCGCCCGTTTCAAAATTAATGCGCTCATCAATTGCAGGCGCATGTCGAAGGGATAGGAAGGATGAATCAATAGAAGCAACTTAATTATTTATAAATTACTTGTTAAGGTGAATCATGTTCGTATTCACCGGCGCAGGCGGGAAGACATAATAACATTCTTGAAGTGTAGCCAAAACGATTTGTAGTAGTTGAAAATAACAGTGATCATCATCATGCGAGAGAATTACTCACCAAAAAATTTATTTTCATCTTTATCTTGCTTGCGGTGCGTTGTGGATGCGATTAATTGAATCTGTGGTGGGCACCTTCTTCTCCGCCCTTCTTATTTGCAAAGAAGGAGAGAAGATTTATCTAAAGGGAAAAATTTCGCAATTAATTCCGCAGAGAAGAGGGAAAAAGCGGCTACAGATGTTGGCGGTATCATATTGCAGGAAAACCTGCGCGATAATTTGTAAATGTCAACCGGAATATTTTTAATTTCTTCTTATTGAATTGATTTAATGCATATTAATGTTGGGCTACTCGCATAATTTCGTAAACTTCTAGTAGACCCATATATTTTGACAATGGAAAAGATTTGCGAGTGGTTTTGTTTTTCCGGGGAGGGGGGATGGGGAGTATAACTTGGATAGTGGTGGCCGCCCCGAAACTAACTCTGACAGGCAAGCCAGCCGGCGACCGAAGCGCACTGATACGAAACCCGGGCCCGCTGTCCGATATATAGATAGATGTTGCCCGAAACGCACATAAATCACGTCGGTTTGCCTCTGCCCACAATCTCCGAAATCGGCCCAAAGTCGCCATCGGATCTCAAAATGTCCCAAAAAACACTAAAAAATAAACCGGAAACTTCATACTCACACTTATTCTCTAAACTATAACTAAGTATAATAATAAAAGTAGATATTTAGGTAGGTTGGCGAAAATTTGGGCGTTGTGGATAAATTTCGAGTAATTCTCGTTTTATTTCATTCTCGAAATACCCAGTTTGCAACAGCAACAACAACAACAACAAGAGCTTGGGCGCAATGTGTTTACCCGGATGTTGTTGCACGGCACGGCTCCACTTTACAGCGCGAGTGCACTTCAAATCACCCCCCGACTCCACAGCCCACTCGTTGTCGTTGTCGTCTTGCTGCATAAATACCATAAATACGCGACGCATACGGGGCGACATTTATCGGTACCGCAAAAATGCTATACTAGGAATGCTGCGAAGAATAAATCTGGTGCGACAGCCGCAAGGAGACAAGCAACCAAGCAGGGATGATGAAAGCGAAAGGGCATAGTAATGATAAGACCTAAGCTCTTCTTCTTCTACTTCTTCTTTCTGCTCCTCGGGCAAAGAAAAACAATAAGTGTGCACCGGGTTGTGTTCGGAGGAAGAGGAGGATAGAATTTCGAGGGCGCAAAAATTTTACAGCACAAAGGCAAGAAGATGAGAGAAGTGCAAGGGCGCAAAACATAATCCCTCTTTCTTTACGTTTTGCATTTCTGGCTTCATTCCGGTCGAATGCGTGGGTTCTTTCTTAATTTCGGCTTCAAGCAATATTGTGGTGCCGCTTATTGCTGTTCATCGAATTGCACTTGATTTATTTACATTCCCCTTTATTTGCGGGGTTGTGAGCTTGTGTTTTTCGCTACTATGTAGTTTTCAGCCGAGATTTCCAACCGGAAACTGAATCACTGAATGTATAAGATATATACTTATAAATAAGAAATTTTTTCAATTAAACTTTGGCCCTTCCAGCGCAAGAGCTTCTTCTATCTTATACCTACTTAGAAGTTTATAGTTCGCGCACGCGGTGAGTGTACTTTCATATTACTTTTCTTATCCGGTAGGTCTTTGGTAACATTTTGCGCAATACCTACTTGTATTTCTTTGTCGTATATATACACCTACTTACTACTTGTGTGCCTACTTTCCAAGCCAAGATGACTGTTGGCGGTTGCTTACATTTATTCTTCATAACTTTTCGTTTCCTATTCTCTTGTTCTTGTTCTCCTGTTTGTTCTTTTAAAATGTGCCGAACGGACGGTAAATAAATATAGATTTCCGATAGCAACAATTAGCCGTCATTGGGAAGCGTCAATTTCCGTACACGAAAATTCAATTAAACGGCGGGCCCATCGTTAACAGCGGCTAAACGGCAATCGGAACGCGAACGCGGCGGGCAAAATCGAAATGCCATCAAGCGAATGTGAAAATACAGGTTGTGGGGCTGTTGTGATTGGATTAGCCATGCCGCCCACGATCATGAAGATTTCGACGGCATCGGCAAACAGGGAAATACCGGGAAGCACTTTGTTTTTGCCATTCGGTCCGGATGTTGTTTCAAGTGTGCTTGTGCGTTGGGCGTTTTATTGTTTTCATTCCACCCGCTCTCGCATGGCAGCCAGCGTCCATTTGAATACCTACCGCCCACGCATCCATACCAACCAACCCCTTCATTATTATTCCTGTTGCTCTTTAGACTTTACACGAACATCGATTAACTTATTTGCAATGTTGTTCTATTTTTAACATAGTTTAACATCGTTTTCTTTCCTTGTTTTAGGTGAGTTTGCATGCGGAAGAAAACTGCGATGGTGATAAGGGGGTGAAATTTAATTGCATAGATGAAAATCGGTTAATCTTGTATTCAATAAGCTCCCGCCTCGCTGAATGGCATCATAATGGATTCGAAGAGTGAAAAATGATGCCTATGCATACGCTGTGCGAGCGAACAACAACAGGAAATTTGATTGACACGTCCGGCGATCATCGGCCGAGCGCGCGGGCGGGGCAAAAAATCGGGTTTTTGTTATCTTTTATCATTTATCGGCCGCGCAGTTTTGTGTGTGCGATGCGCATTCATTTTGCGTGTGACGTTGAAAAAGTTGTCAACGGCGGCTCGGCGGTTGGGTGCTGAAATCCTGAATATATAGTGGGGACGCATCGCATTGAGGCATTGAGGGTGCGTTTGATTGATAGATGTTGTTGTGCGCTTGTTTTTTCCTGCCCTTTGCGTTCGATTTATTATTTCAACCGTTCTGCAAGACGTTCCATGTTCCAATGCCAATCAAAACCAATTATTACCGATAAACCGATGTTGATCTGGTTTAGTTAATTGTAAGTGTAATTAATTTAGCGGCCCGCAGATTATAGATTATTATTAATTATGCAACGCCCCGGCCGCGGCCGGAAAATAGATTGATATTAATAATCGGAAGAAGAAGATGTGCGGAATTATCGATAATGGCATCACGAAAAACGCCAACAACGCCATTAGCATTATCTGCCGTTTGTCACACTCTCGTTCTTATCGTTTGGGCTGGCGTTGGCGCCTCGATTATCAACCCTCCCCTGCGTTTCCCGACAATCCACCCTTCTACCCTCTCTGCTCTGTGCTCTGTGTAGTATACATATTCCGTATCGCTGCATTAATACGATTCTGTTTGCCATTACTGCGACGAAACTGCCGTGGCGAAGGGGCGAAGGGTGGTTTGCTTTCGTTCTTCTCGACGAGAGGGAGGAGGGATGGTTGCAGCCATGCCGCTGCGGTGTACTCATTACGAAGCCAATTTCGCACCTCACGTATTTTAACAACGTTAGCGCAACCAACGCAAACGTTCTCTGGAAATCCGCGATATTAATTTTGCGTTCGCTGCAGTGCATGCGCGGTGGTGGAGGCGGAGGGTGGAGGGATGCATCCATGTGCGAGGCATTTGGCAATTGAATGATGGCCGGTTCGTCCGCAAATTGCATTCCACTGATGGTAATTAGGAAGATGATGATGTGCAGATCGTGGAGATAACCGACGAAATTGAAATACTGTTGAAGCTAAGCTGAAACACGTCGTTGGAAAGTTTTAAATCCGCCAATCCCAATCCGGACGTCAAAGACGAAGACGAAGACATTGTGTGGGTGTTTACACAGCCACCCCGTCGTGGACGGCAGCCGGAGATGTTTTTACTTTTGGAGGGTTTTAGAGAGGTGATGTTTCCCGGTTTGACTTTCGAGTTTTTCCCGTCGTCGGCGCCGAAGCCGGGTGGCATGGCATACAGACACAAACATTGATTTAGTTATGGGTTGCAACGAAAACGAAAACGAAAAGCGTATTTTTGCGCCCCGACGTAAATAACACTTCTTGCGGCGAGGCAAGAAGAGGAAGAAGAAGAAGGGCTATTATGACATTCGGGCCGTTTGTCGACGTTTTATTTTTATCGTCCGGCGCGCGTTCGTTGTCGCCTGTCTGCTGTCGACTGTTGTGCGCGAGATGGAAGTAAATGAAGATGGAAATTATCGGTGCGGAAAAATGGTTCGATGGTTTGTCGCGTTTTTCGCGGCTTTTCATACCGAGTATTGCATAAACTAATCGCTTTAACATTACTTATTCATAATGGATATGAATTCGTTTGAAGCTTTTGTTAATTGCTTTTTTGACAAATTTCATTCGAAGGGGAATTACCAGAATTGTGAGAAACACCCAGCATGTAAAGGGCACGCCCTTCACTCAATCATTTCACGAACGCGCCATAACGCGACAACCATAATTCCATCTCGAAGGAGATGTGAGACGTACATCCATCCATTTGGATGGTTTTTTGCAGCCTGGCAGATACAAAACGATAAACGATATAAATATACCCCACAGTTATAAATTCATTTATGCAGGAATACGCATTTGACCCAATTCCACAAATTTAATTAAACTCACCTTGCGTGGATGCTCTTCAGTACATGTTCCAATTGAATCGATAGGGAAATGCAGCAAATGAAATAATTTCGCAATAAATACTTCAATTTTACCTTCTCACATGACTACAACGATTATGAGTGGCGCAGTTTTAATGAAATTTCGTTGTTTGCGCTGAAAGTTTGTCTGCTCGCCTGCCCGAAAATTACTTTTAATCATTTTTATGATCCTCCCAGGTATTTCAGCGTCGGCTGGTTAACTAGGTATAAATTCATTTCCATCCCTCCGCGGGCGTTAAATTTAAATTAAAACTTTGATATTTTCCATTTGCGCACAAATAATATTACATTATTTCTAGCCATCGCCGCAGTTTTAATTAAATCTTAGTCGCTTCTATTCGATTTGATTGATTTCCGTTGTTTTTCTTGGCTTCTGGCTTGTTATTAATTTTTTTTGGTTGCTGCGGCTCTTCCGCCCTTCGCCGCGGCGCCTCTTTGCCCTCCCGGATATTATGTACGTGTGTGGCACAGATATTTCATTTTTCATCATGCCCGTTTTTCATATTCCTGCGCGCGCGGGCGGGCGCGGTTACTCGTTACTCATCACCGAACCGGTGTGGTTGGTGCGCAATTCGGTTAAATTAAAAAGTTTTACGAGAGTTGCCCCACTCACCGAAAAACGCTTGCTTCTTCGTGGAAAATTAATAAGTATCTTTTGCGCACAGCATATTGCATAAACACGAAATTAATATGAAATTGTTTGCGACTTATGTAAGTACGAGTAACTTTTAATCAAACACGCGAACGCGGTAAGAAAAAATCCAATGCGAAACGGGAAAGAAATGCGATGACTTTCTTTTATTCTTTTGAAATAATACGCTTTTCACGCGCAAGGCGATTACGATCGGCGAAATATGGATAGCACAATGTCGGCGAGCTTTTCTAATTGTTCGGCGTTTCTTTTTCAAAACGCCTTTATTTTACAAGATCGCTAGAGTATATGCTTTGGGAAAGTTTGGCGCCGCCGGTTTGGCGGTGGTCATTGTTATATTCGCGGCCAACTTTTTACTCGCGTTTTTTCCCCCGGATTATCGTTGTCGTCGCTCGTCGCCATTACTTTTTGTGCATGAAAGAACTTTCTTCATTTAATTAACTTGTTTTGCAGCTGCTCCAAAATTCCATTGTTTCGTTTCGCATATTTTTATTCAGCGTTTTTGTCATGTCTGCACCCATCATCGATGGCTGGTTATCTGCGAAGCGCGCAAATTAGTTTCGCTCGAGTGCAGAAATATTTTGCGCCTCAAATATACACTTGACGACGAGCGGAAGCAAAATGTGCCTTTGTAGAAAACTGGATTGGGTCGCGGGAATTGCCCTTTCTTGTGCGCTACTGCATACATCACATTGGGGCAAAATTGGCGAAGAGTAAAGGACGGCTGGCGAGGAGGATGCGCCTTGCTTGTTGCAACAATGCTTGCGACCTCCTGGTACTTCCACGCAAATGAAATAAGAAAATGCATGCGCAAACAAATGCCCTCAGCGGTTGGGAAAACTTCTGTCCCATTTACCTTTCAATTTTCATACTTCTTCCACGTTCTGTATCTTTTTCTTCTTATGCGGAATACTTTCATATCAGTATTGTAATGTAAATTTCGCATTATTCGTTTTTTGGGTTTTATTTTTCATTACGAATGCGAATAAATACGCTTTGCATATGCCCGATGCATAGATTAAAGATTAAATGAAGGAAAATGCGGCGGTTTTTCTGTGTAACGCGCGGAGCGGAGCACTTATGAATACAAAACACATCCACAGTCGTTTGGGAATGATGGGCTCGGGATATAATGTTGATATAAACGTGTTTGCGGAATGGGGAATGGGGGAAGAGGAAGGCAACCGAGTATTATTTGGTAAATAAATTGGGTAAACCACTGCGTTGCGTTCGAAAGCGTGGGAGGGATGAAAAGATGCGAATCGAATGCAAACATCGTCATCGTGCATTTAAATAAATATATTCTCTCTCTCATCTCTCGAATTACCTATCTACCTGCAGATATATCAATCAATAATTCGCTAATGGCATCTTTAGCAAATCATTGCAAGGGGGGATTTTTCTGGTACAGTAAAGATCAAAGTCCTTTTACACAACACATCAAACAACCTAATTTCTTCTTTTTCTTATCTTAATATTTCTCTCACACACACTTTAGGGTTTTGGGGGGATGGTTATTATCCCTAAGAATCCTAGGGTAGTGCTAGTAGAATTTATGAAATAGTAAAAAACACTTGATGATTACAACTGAAGTAGTCGACGTGTGGGCAAGTAGTAGATTTTTCGTGGCGGCTATTTACCACCCTCGTAATAGTGTGGGGGCGTTGTTGGTTGCCGCGAGGCGCAAATCTCACAGATATCGAATAAACCGCTCGCGTTGCTGCGCCAAATCAACACGTAAACACTCTTCGCTCCTCTCCTCTCCGGTGCGGGGCTGCGGCCAGGATTTGGTTTGCGGGGGGCGTAAAGTCGCCCTCCCTGTAATATATTACGGGCGGTAACTATGATGGTGGAAGGGCGAGAGGCAATGGGGGGAGTTTTCTAGGTTTGCCACGGCGACAACAACGTGCGGCCGAAAGTGGAAATTGCAGTATTAGAGCCGGGGATTGTTGGTGGAACTAAATCTTGCTTATGTGGCTAGCACGCGACGGCCGTGGAGGAGAAGAAGCCCAAGAAGCTCACCATTTGCATTTTGAAACCTAAATGGTTTTCTTCTTTCTCATTCTCCCTCTCTTTCTTGAATACATTCTTCTAGTAATTCAAGGAATGGTTAAATGTAACGAAATTTGATTCGCATCCATCGGGAGGACATTGCGAGGGGTTGGTTATAAATCGGGAGGAAAAAGGAATTGACCCCGACGTGATTTGAACACGCAACCTTCTGATCTGGAGTCAGACGCGCTACCGTTGCGCCACGGAGTCCATTGAACGAACGAGTACTTGTCGTTGATTTCTAGTTGGAATATTGCGTAATTCAACCTTGCAATTTGCAAACTGCAATTGCATTCTGCAGTCTAACTACTATACATATTGAGTACTTTCACATTTTGCGGACACACGATAAAACTACACATAGTTGAATTAATGACCTCGCCCATTACAATTTTGATCCATTATTTATATATAACTTATATTGAGCTAGAGATAACAACTAAGTGATTACCAGTCACCAAAGTTATTTTGAGATAAGCAAGTAATTTAATATAAACGAGCAGGAAAAGATTCGGTGCAATATTTTCCTGCGCGGTTATATTAAATTACTTGCTTATCTCAAACAAGCTTTTGTGACTGGTAATCACTTAGTTGTTATCTCTAGCTCAATATAAGTTATATATAAATAATGGATCAAAATTGTAATGGGCGAGGTCATTAATTCAACTAT
>JARJDR010005192.1:0-10629 GCA_030264135.1 Myllaena sp. GC000078 | reverse complement strand
ATCTTGGAGCAGCGCGCGCAGATTCTCGGCGGCATTGCCATGTTCGACCTGAGCAATCTCTCGCTACAGCAGGCATGGCACATTACGCCGAGCATCGCCTCCAAGATGGTGCAAATCATGGTCGTACGTATATTGATTATTTATCATTTTACGGAAATTACCATGAACGCAACCTTCTATCGTGTTCGTGATTGATCATTATGCGGAAAAACACATTAATAACATTAGCGACAATTATCAATTCAACCTTGAGATTTGAAACGGTTGCAATTCGCCACGTAATCAAATATAACCTCAAAATAATGCCAATGGCGGTTTTTGGTTGCAGACGAGCTTCCCGATGAAGATACGCGCCATACACATCGTCAACCAGTCGTGGGTGTTTGATATGGCGTACAACGTCTTCAAGCCGTTCCTCGACGAGCGCATGAAGAGCCGCATCTACTTTCACGGCACCGATTACGCGTCGCTGCATGAGCACATCGATCCGAAGCACCTGCCCGAGCGCTATGGCGGCGTGCATCCCGACTACAACTACAACGACTGGATTCGCTTCTTTCGCGGCACGCCGAAGATCATGGCCGAGATGGCATCACTCGGATACAACGACGAACCGACGCCGAATAATGCAACCGCTAACAATGAGGATTAGCTCTCTGTGTTGATGACTTTGATTTTTAATTGGTTGTTATCATTAAACTATATATGGTAAATAGTTCAATGGTTGTTACTTATCATAGTTACCGATTGTAAATGAATTGTTTATATAAGATAGATAAATTGTTGGGTTTTTTGTATGCTTTTTGATAATGTGATAATGAGGGTAAACCGTAGAATATGTTGTGAACGAGAAGAAATACACAATTGTAGCTTGTCGGCGCGGCGTAATAATGTAAATAAACACAAGAATGAAAAGTTTTAGTTTCCAGATATTTAAAACTCACCGAAGCAATTTTAGGCAACCAGTAATACAAGTCTGGTAAGAATGCACGCGGATTGCTTTACTGGTTGCCTGGAATAAGTAATATTGTTGCTAATAAAAAAAATAAAATTAAAATAAATTATAATAGTTGTCAACGAGTTGCCATGCAATTGATGGCTATTTGACTGTCAACGCCAATCTGGTCAACGCTTTTTATCGGAAAACACATCGCCCATCATGCGCTAAAATCATCAGTGTCCACAAAAGAATAATGTATTCGTCGATCATTCGCGATTAATAACAACTAGCAAGACCAGAAGATGCACTGGGATAGCTAGGATGCGCAGACGACCAGCATCAGCCGTTTCTCTCACCAACAAGATCAAAGATTCCACACGCAAAACATCGAGCGCACAGCACACGTCATTTGTGTAAGTCCATTACGAATCGCGTTCAATTAGCATACTAGACAACAAATAATTACCTTACGAGCAATATTAATTGCATTTGCAAGGCATCGAATGACGATTGCAGAAAAAAACATTCTACTGGTTGGTATCCGTTACATTTCGCACTTTGTGCTTTGAAGTTTGAATTGTTTAATAACTAATTCAAACTTCCTACAATTAATTACAATTTTCGCCATTCGTGTCCTATAATTATGGGAGGCCCACTTAATTGACATAAATTGCACAACGTTGGGTTACCAAAAGCATGTTTTAAATTTCGGTATGATCGGAAACTAAACTAAAAAAGTTTGTCGTGTGTTTGTACTAATATTATATATTAGTCCACGGTCAAATCCTTGACAGACGCGTGCGCGTGCATTGCGGATGGACGGGTTAGGATTGATCACCTTGAACAAAACTCACGGAATGCACGTTTATATTAAATAATGACTAATTTGCAACTACTTCGCTACCGTTTTCTTGGTTCAATGGCGATTCTTGAATAACGGAATAAATGGAACCAACCATCGATTCGTTTTTTGGAAGTGGTTGTCAAAAACAATGATCATTATGTGTTAATTAACGCTTGTTATGCTTGTTGGCGAATATGGAGGTGGAGGTACGCAAATTATTACTACTCGGTACACATACGAGCACATATGTGAATGATATATTTGTTGTTGTTGCGTTTATTTAATATACGAGCTGCTTTTGTATTACTGCTATCAGTCGCGGCGGTTGTGTTGCGCCGGTCGGTTGGTTAGCGGTTCGTTTGCTCACTGCGTTGGTTAATAACAATTAATAAAAATCGGGATATCAATCGGGATATTATCTCTGTGATGTTTAGGATTATACATATATATTCAAACTAAGCGTTATTTAAGTGCATAAAATGGATATAACTATGACGTCGACACCGAGGGGCGTGGAATTAACAAGCAAATACAATGTTTTAGCCATTATGGATTACAACGGCGATGAACTGGGTGAGGATACCATCCGGGAGCGTGTTCAGGCGCTGCGAGTGATTATCAAAGGTAATTATTCAATAGCTTTTGGATGTGCGTATTTAAGAACTATTGTTTCGTTTGCACTGCTTGGCAGATGATCGCGATATCAATCCGGTGATGCGTCAGGACGACGACTACCTGTTGCGCTACCTGCACTTTACCGATTTTAACATCGAACAAGCTCATCAACGGGTAAGTCCTCCAATTCTCTCTAAATTTAGTTATGTTTGATTGAAAGCAAGAACATAAAAATTGATAGAATAAGTTATGGCGTTATTTCTTTGCAATTACTCAATAATTAAAGTCAATGTGTAAGTTTCAAGTAACGTTTCGATTACTGGTAATTGCGCTTGGAATATATTTGCATCAATTGCAAGCAACAAGTTGCGAAATAGATGTCCATTATAATTACGAGAACATGCAATTGGCCAAAATTATAGGAAGTAACTCCAAAAACGCAATTCATTGCTGTAATCATGGATGATTCGTAATTTTGGTTGTTTTTTTTTGGCAGTTTAAAAAGTTCTACAAACTGCTCACCGATAACACGAAATGGTTCGGTTGCGCAACGCCACGCGCGCACGAATCGCAACTCTCAAAGAACATGCGCATGCTGTTGGATACGCGCGACAGAGATGGCCGCCTTATTATTGTTGCCAAACTTGGTACGGGCAACACCGCATTACAATAGCTCTTAAGTTCTTACTGATTTCTTACTGAGCTGTTATTTTATGGCAGGTAACACAAATACATCACAAAGCACACTCAACGATGTGTACAAAGTGGACGATATCATGATGGAGATTGGGTGGGACGACCCAATCACCCTGCGCAAAGGCTTCTGCGGGATTGTCGACGTCAAGGACATGAGCTTCAAGCTGATGCAGTGGGCAACACCGCGCAATCTTATGTTTTCGGTGAAGAAACTGGACGCGCTGCCGCTGAAGGATCTCAAAGTGCATGTGGTCAACAAGTCGCGGTATTTGGACGCGTGCATGGCGCTGGCGTGGCCTTTTCTACCGGCTAAGCTTAAAGAGAGCGTACGTACCTAAATCTAACCTCAATTGAACGCTATTTCAACGGGACGGGGGAATGTTGATAGATTCATTTTCATGACGCGAATTGGGAATCGCTACACGAGCACATCGATCCGTCATCGCTGCCCTCCGAGTATGGCGGCACCAATCCGAAGACCTACGATGATTATTTGAATGACGTGCTGGAGAAGGATAAGAAGCTGGTCGAATCGACGAATTACATCAAGTTCTTTGTGAAGGATGCTTAAACATGCATCGCATTTTCTAATAAAAAAAAACTCTTTCATTATTGGTCGCTTAAATATGACTTCATAGGGGAGGAGGAGGAGTATTTCCTGGAGGAAGCTGGTGTATGTAGGGTGGTCTATTCTAAAGGGGAGCAGGAGGATCGATATCCTTACCGGACACAAGTCCCAGTACTCCAGTGACCCAGTTTGCTGCATTTCATTGCCAAAATCACTGCTACGAGATGTGCGCGAAACTACCAATTGTAATGCACTCAAGGACTAACAAGTGATTGTGCAAGACGATTGCGCTTGTGTTTGAAGTGCAATCATGGAGTTTACCGATGCGAAATGGTTGGAGATCGCCGCCGACGAGCTGAAGGAGACGCCCGAGAAGCGCAAGCAGGAGATGGCCACGCTGAAGCGCTTACTCACACGTGCGTAACGCAACTTAACTATAATCTTACTTATTGGGCGTAATTAATAATTTCTGTTTGGTTTGCGCGTAGATGATACGAATATTGTTGTGCCGCCCGATGATGACTTCCTGCTGCGCTTCCTCCGCGCGCGCAAATTCGACTCGCGTAAAGCTTTCAACATGCTGCAGCGCTACTACATGATGAAGCTGAAATGCCCACAGCTCTTCCGCTGCGCTCTGCCGTCGCACGCGGAGCACGTGTTTGCGCTGCAGGCGCAGCAGATGCTCGCCGACCGCGACCCCTTCGGGCGGCGCGTGTACGTGATACGAGTGGGTAAATAACCCAAAAAAACATAACCTCATCCAAGCGCTATTCATTAACCCCCAAAATAACTTAATGTAACCGCATTGTTTAGATTACTTTGACGCCTCCAAAGTGACGGTGGAAGAGGTCTTCCGCATTAATATGCTGGCGCTGGAGCAAGTAGTGCGCGAACCAGAGACGCAAATCGCGGGTATTGTCGTGCTGCTGGACATGAACGGTCTCAGTCTCAACCACGCCAAATTCTTCACGCCGTACTACGCGAAGAAGATGGTGGAGTTGATCCAAGAGACGTTTCCGTTGCGCTTCAAGGGCTTCCACGTCATCAACGAGCCGTTCTACTTTGACGCCGTGATGGCGGTGCTGAAGCCGTTCCTCAAAGAAAAGATTCGCAAAAGGGTATTTAATATTTATGCTTCCCGTTCAATGTGTCCCATTCAAAAGTAAATTTTCGATGAAATGCTAGATTTATCTGCATGGAAATGATTTGAATGCGCTGCACGCGTTTCTTCCGCCCGCCATCTTACCGGCGGAATATGGCGGCGAGCTGGGCGCATTCGATAATCGCAGCTGGCAGCTGGAGTTGCTGAAAAACGAGGAGCACTTTGCGGACCTGCGCAATAACTACGGCTACGTGAAACTGACGCCCGACGAAACGGTCGACACCGATGACGATCTGCTTAAGTAACACACGCTTCTTGTAACTACAACCTAACTGACAACGCAATAAAACTTCGCTTTTTTCCACGCATCACAATGAGTACAAAACCGACACAAACGTAATTAAGTACTTAAATACAAAGAATAGCTGAATTGACATATGTAGCCTTCAAAAAGGGATAAAAATCTTATGTATACAAATTCACGAATTATACAACACACGAATCTAAAACTAGTTTTAGCTCTGTGCGCAATTGTGCGTTAAGTAACCGAATAAAGCATCCAACAGATGGACAGAAATAATGTTTTATTCGTTTTACAGTAATTTATGTATTCCGGGTAGGAAATGGGGTGGAACTTCAGGGGCTTTCATTATCATCCGCAGTAAAAATATATACTATGTAACAACATTGAAAAATTTAACTTACAAAGAGATAGATAAATTATTAATAAGTAGATAATGTATCAGTAATGTGTTTCAGTTAGATTAAAGTGGATGAGTTTTTTTGGGGGGGACCATAAATAATATAAACAAACCCGTCTCATCAAAACTCACGCGTTATCTTCAAGGGCCGAGTGAATTCCCTCCCTGGAGGGATGACGGAAATAATAAATATGTATTCATTTCTCAATATCTACGTCAATATCATCAACATCATGATCTTCGTCTGCGTCTGCGTCTTCATCTTCATCATTATCGTCATCAGCTATCTAATTCCTTCATATTTACCACCAGCATTTGCTTCTTATAGTATAAAAACGCTATAATTAATTATCACATCTACTACAATAACTTAGAACTTATCGTACAGTGTAGTACTACACCGAAGAGATAAACAAACGTGTTGGTGGGGTAATGGATGGGGGTGTGTTTATGTAATATGATTATGATTAGTTCTCTGGTTCATCCGCATCGCCCATCATCACATCATCGTGTAGAAAAAGGTATTATTATTGCTTTGAAAACGTATGGTAGAGTGTCTTCCCTTCTGCGCCGCAAGCAAACGATCGCAATCGGCATCCCGCCTAAAAATGTTCATTTATAGCTATTTGTAGAATTTATTTGTTAGGTTTAGTCTTGTTTGGGTCCAACGCGACGATGCCGGTTGGAATCGTTCGGCGCAGAAAGCAATTAGTGTTGTGTAAAATTCCACCTACAAGACAATCACTATCGAATATTATTTGGTATAAGTATAAGTTTTGAGAGGTCATAGGTAGGTATTTCCTTCCGTTCTTTCTTTCTTTCTTGCGTGTGTATGTTTGTTTTTTTTTGTGTGTATTAAATCGCTTCAATTACCTACGTTTTTTTCCCTTATATATTTGTTTCGAATTACTTAAGTTTCGCATCCAAACGTCGCAGCGCACACACCTTCGTGTGAGGGGGACTAGTGGTATCCGAAATATACGCTATATAAAATATTTTCCTATCCAAATTCTTTAGGTTTGCCTTTGGAAACGCAAAATTTTGGTGAGCATGCGACGCTTGGACAACAGCCCTGATTCTTGCAATGGACACCGAAGAGAAAACAAAATACGAAAATATTGGAAATCAATCAAACCTTCGCTATTATTTCGCTACTACTTTCTCCCTCTGCATTGTAGAATTATATATTATCATCATCATCATACCTATAGATTAGTTTTGTTTAGTTCATTTTAAGATTACAGAAATATTATATTCCACAGCCTTTGCGCTACTACAAATAATTCCCATCGGCGATATTTGCCAACTCTCTCAATCTCTCTGTGTTTGCTAAAAGACTGCATCGTTTCGACGGCAAAATACTCAACAAAACGCAAATCTTAACGAGGGGGAAGAAATTCGAGAGATAATATGTATGCCCTACTTGGTTTTTTACCTAGGTAATTTGTTAGTAATATTATTAGTGTGTGAATAATCAATAATAACAACAATCACCCGCCGCTGTAGCCAAAAACATGTTCGGCATGTGTTTGTAGTCATCGTTTTGTTGCAAAAAACACCCTGTATATATATTAATTATATGCGTTGTCGCAAATTGAGATGAGAGAGATAATACTGAATTTGTTTCGCGAACAAATAATATACCCAACAACAAATCATATTAGTCTGCGGGTCGGGGGCGCGTTAAAGGGGCAAAGATGAAATCAAGAGGAGAATAATTACCGTGTGTAAACTGGACTAATTCTTCTTCTGGCTCGCCACGCATACAAAAATATGTCACCCCCGGGCAATAGTGATCTGCTGCTGCTTCTTCTTCTTCTGCCTCCTCCTTGCTTCATTGTTTTCGAATCAATTCGTGTATGTAGATAGAGTAATGTATGTGTTTTGTGCAATTTGTTAAGTTCATCAATCACTCAGCTCACGCAGACACACCACATGCACACAACAGCCGCCCTTTGTTAGATGCCGTTCGCGTTGCCCCCAGACGCCGCCGCCGCCGCCCCCGTCGACGTGCTGCCGTTGCCGTTCGTCAGCAGGCTCGTGCTCTGCACCACGTAGTGCGTGAGCCGCGTCGGCAGACAGCCGGCGTTCAGCTGGTAGAACTCCACCAGCTGCAGCAGGTCGTAGAACTTGGTCACGCCGCTGTCCAGCGAAAAGACGTGCGCGTCGCGCACCTGGTCGAGGATGGGCGCGATCTGCGCGTGCAGCACCTTACCGCCGAACTTGTACGTGAGCACAAACGCGCCCGGATTGGAGCGGCTCTCACGCACGAGGAACACGCTGCCAAAGGAGCACAAACTTTAAGGTTAGCGTCGGTTCAAAAGTTTGAGCAGTTTGAGGTTATGGTGCACTCACCCATCAACGGTGCCATGGCGGCTGACCAACGCCGTTGCCTGGTCGCGACTCATCCCGCTGTGGAACCACGGCTGCGTGATGTGCACGCCCGACTCAATGCCAGCGATCTTCGCCGCGTTGAGCCCCGTCGAGTTGGTGCGGCACGGCGGCCGCCAGCGCCGCTTCCACGAGTAGCCTTCGGCGACGGCGATCGCCTTCGCCTCCTTCGGATCGTCGACGATGCGCCCCACCGAACCGGTAAAGTCCATGGCGACGCGCGACCGCACCGATTCCTGCCCAAACATAACAAAGCATAAACTAACGGGAACAGCGGAGGACCGGAGGATAAATGAAAAAGCAGAAGAAGAGAAGGAGGATGAGGAGGTGAATGATTAACGAGCCGGCCCGGAGATTTGCATTTGCAATTAATAAATTGCAAGCTGTGGAACGGAACGGAACCGAACACAACAAACGACTATCTCTTCATCCATTTGGCTATCTATCTCCGGTGCCGGTGGTCATCAATCATCTGTCGAGACAGGACGGGACGCGCAAAAAAAACCAGCATTAAATCCGATCCTGTTAAGTGACTTAGCTTGAGTTGGGTGAATCATGGCCGGGCATGTAGCACGCAAGAAACCGCGAGCAATCAAGAAGAAGACGAAGAAGCAGAAATCACCAATCGCATGTGGAGAGGAACCGGTTATTAGAACCTAACTGGTTCTCCTCCTAAGCCGCACGCACGCGCGCTCGTCTTCTCGCGCTTAATTTTCCTAGCGGTCGCGCATTGCACACATGCGGAGTGTACTTAAGTTGAACCAAACGCTACTTCTAACTTTCTTTCTTCCAACTTCTTTGTCTTCTTCTTCCTTCTGCCTTCTAGTTCGTCAAGTCGATGATTATGCACTCGGGCTTAGTAAACGCATTCGAAAGTTACTAAGGCGCAAATTTCACAAATATATAAACTGCTGCGGTGAAATTACATCCGATAATTAAAAATCATCAATCAATGCTGACCTAGTACAAATTATCGATCGCGACTTGGAGTTGGAAGAAATAATAGAGAAATTCCGTTTCGGGACATATAAGAAAGCGCCGCGATCGATATGTTGTTTTGCAGTTTCACGGTGCACTCGCGCGCTAAAAGTAGACCCAGTAGACGAAGGGGTTGTTGGTTGGATGCGTTATGCGTTCGTCCTTGACATTGACCGTCAAACACCCTGGGCTGCTGCTGCTGCTGCTGCGCGCGCCTCCTCCTCTCTTTCGTTCCAACTTTTTCCCCCTCGATTCTATTCTCGTCGTCGGTCGTCCCTCAACCGCCACCGCCTCCACCGCCAATCAGTCATGGCGGGCAGAGGGTGGCGGAGTTGCCATCGACAACGCCGATATAATTTTGCGCCATCGATTCTCGCTAATCCGATTTTGCGCTAGCCTAATAGATTCAATTTAAACACTTTTGCCACTCTCCGCGCTATTAATAGTAAATGGTAAATTGAATTCACCTCCATTCGATTTGCATCAAATGATTACCGCCGGAAGTTGCCACGATTTCGAAAGTCAGAGGCCGGAAGCGCAACAGCGCGCCATACACGTTTTCTAATAACTGCAATTTCGAAAAAGTCAAGTGAAGTCAAGCGAACGCGCGGTGCTCAGCAGTCACGGAAATAACCGGCGCGCATATGCGCAAGTCCACACTCATTGCGCACACGCACACGTCACTCTTATATAATTAGATCAGCTGATTGCGCTGGCGTTTACTTGGACGTTGCGCAACAGACTTACATTCGGCACCGTGTAGCTGCTGTAGTTCGGGTTGATCGCCTCCGACTGCTTGTTCTTGAACGCCCTGTAGTTCTCGCGCAGTTGTTTGCCGTACTGCAAGTAAACCAACAGAAGGAGGGAGGTTAGGTTAGGTTGGGCAATGGCGGACGGATGTTGATGGCGTTCGGTATACCTTGGCGAGGCGCATCGCGGTCAGCCAGCAGGCGCGCGCCTTTTCCGCGTCGGCGGCGAGACAGAGGAAGCCCGGATTGTCGTAGTCGTCGGCGGCGACGCCCGTCGGCCGCAGGCAGATGCCCCACTCGGTGGGCGCGCGGAATTGGTTCTTCGCGTTGAGCGTCGCGTATACCTGATAGCTGGCGAGCTTCGCCAGCACGCGCACGCCGTACTCGCTCTTCTCGCTGGTGATCTGCAATACCCAAAAAAAAACCATCATTACTACATGCTCACTCAAAGCGCACACATCTGGCAATGGAAACTATTTATAAATCGCACCATCTGCGAACGTTTGCGAACCATACACAGGATGTTGGCAAGCGCGCAATGTGAACATGAAACTGTTACGGTCGTAAAAAGTGGAGTGTGGTGGACAGCTGATGGCTAAAAGGTAATTGCAAAGGTGCGCTGCGCAGCAACTCTTCCCCTCAGTCGTACTCGTAATAATCGTGATATGCGATGACTTAAACGCTTGCTTGCCAATGTCATTGAATGGAAATGTAAGCGTGCCGGATGAAAGAAAGTTGGACACATGCCCTATTATTAAAAGGAGTAATTTACGAAGTACGAAGGAAGCACACCACATTCCAAGTCTAATTGTAAGTAAGGGGAAGTCAGAAGTATAGTTGATAGTGATGGCCGTTATCGAAACGAACAAAGGCGAATGGTTACGTAATACGGTTTACGATAAATAGCTATAACGCATAGCAAATGATTGCCTAGGCACATACTTGATTGCATTCAACTGCGATCTGCGATAGAGAAAGATATCACAAACGCGTTGATGTTGATAAGTCGCGCGTTAAATTGCATCAAAGGCAATCCAGTAAAAAG
>JARJDR010005189.1:0-42938 GCA_030264135.1 Myllaena sp. GC000078 | reverse complement strand
TAAGAAAACTGAATCATCATTTCAATAACTGCCGTTAAAAATGCAGTCCGGCAACGTTTACTCAGCGCAGATAGCTGACCAGTCCAGCATGACTCAGCAAAACGGCGCGACTTTAGTTGCAGTGATTTTTGCCGGGATGCACGCGAACGTTGATTAGCAGTAAATCGATTAGACGTACGTGGCACGTTCGTTGTCTTGACAAGAGCGTGCAATGAATATTCATGGCTTGCTGGCGAAATCAATTACTGCACGCACGCCAATCAATTTAGCAATCAACTATTTTAGAAATCGTCCATTGAATTCAACTCCGTAGCAAATATAATCACATCAAAAAATAAACGCTACAAATCGCATGCAAATCTCAGTCAAAAAATCGCATAAATTCATAATCATCAAATCAGCCTCGATTTAAACCAATTCAAGTGAATATGTGGGTGAGTGCTGCGTACAGAGATAATTTGCAACAATTAAGTATTTAGTGTTATTGAATGATTAGTGAGGTGTGAGAGTGTTAAGAGTTAGAAAGAATGAATAAATCAAGTTATTTACAAATATACATCAATCGAATCATTATTGTTATTTGAAGACTATTACTGGTTTAAAACGTTTTGCTTAAAATTTAATAAATTAATGCCAACATTGAGTTTCAATTATAATTAACAATTCAATTAATATTATAATAAATGGCACAATATGTACCACAAAAGACACATTAATCATAAATTACTGAAACGGATATCGGAATGGTCAAATCATTCAAACATTAAGAGAAAAAGAAATAATAAATGGTAGAAAGGAGATTTTTCTATTGTTCAACGTCGAACTACTTTTTAAAATATGCACATGCCGGCGTTCCACGGGCGCAACCCTTCTGCGTCAGGAAAAAGAAAAGATATAAGGGACAACGCGATTTAAATAAAATGCACATGCTGAGGCCAGCCACAACAAGCGGGCGCCGTTCGTTTCAGATCGTTTGCGCTGAAACGTATGTACGTGCGCCGCGAAAAGGACGAATCGAAAGAAATATGCGCTGCAGGGAAAGGATGTTTTCGGCGATGCAGTCAATACACTCGCCACTCACAAATGTCTGCCGCAAAATGTATCGGATAAACGCGAAACGAGAATGTGTTCCGCATCCTACCCACTTCAATTGCGGAATTGAATTGAATTTCGCGCGAAATTTAATTTTGAAGAGATTAAGAAGCAATTCAAAGTACAGGACATACGCAATGAAAGAAAAGGCAATTACACAACGAAACATGAACGAAGACGGTGATGGTGGTGGTGCAGAAGTGCTAGACTCTAGTTGGTGGCTGGAGCACCATGGCGGCGAGACGTACCTTCATTGCCTCCGGACTACGACCGCCGACGCCGACGCCGCGCGGCGTCGTAGTGTAAATGGCGTCCGATGGAATGCCACCCGGTCCGGATGTCGACTTTTCCAGGTTCAATTTTTCGCTAGGACATCAAAAACAGCAACTCAAATAATTAATAAGAGAGATAATAAACTACTCATCATAGTTTACCTTTCAAGTTCGGATGATTTAAAGTCCCCTTTTTCTAAAACAAGTCAAAACATTATTGTTAAATACGTGTTAATTGTGGAGATAATCACATACTTGCAAAACAACACTTTCTCGCTTTTAAGGAGTAGACAAATATACAGAAAAGGATAACGAAGACGGCGAATGCAGAGCTTGCTAACGTTACGAGCGTGCTCATCTGAAGAGGTTCTGTAACATTGCGCTCAATTGGTAATAACACTAAATATGACATAATGAAAGAAAACTTACCGTTAACGTAGAGATTAACGGCATGCCGATCCGTGCCTCGATCGTTCTCGACAACCAGATAGTAAGCGCGCGAATCCATCGCCTCCGCATCTTGAATCTTCAATGTTGACAAATAGCAGTCTTCCTGCTCTTCTTGAATCACTTCAGCGACGCTAAAACGACCTGAGAATAAACACGCACCAAATTGCTTGCCATACATTAATTACAAATGCTGGAAAATAATAAAATCAGCAATGCTGTAAAAAATAAATGCACCGAGGCCATGTTCCCTGAAAAACGAAATGAAGAGGCAAAAGTTTTAATGAGTTTTCTCAAGCAAAAAATGCTTTCCCTGCGGTTTATTTTTCTCGTGGTTATTTATGTTATTTGCTGGCAGAAAGCACTGGCGGAAATATTTCGCATCGATTGTGCGTTTATCATTATTATCTTTTATTATTTTTCGTCCCCTACAGTGCAGATGTGAAATTGCTTTTATTCTCATCTTTAATCGAAAAAAGAAAAGAAATAACAAAAAACGCGCAGTACTAAGTTTTAAATTAAAAAAGAAATGTTGCCGTTTGTGTCGAAAATTTTAGCTAGACCTTTAATTTCAGGAAACCATTTTTTAAAGTTCCCTTTGAGTGTGAAATAAATCGTGGAAAAATTATGTATCCGAATGCAAACGTAATCTGTGTTCAAAAGTTCAAATTGCAACAGCAGCAGGTAAAAAATTTTAAATTCTTTAATTACATTTCCATACCTACCCATTTGAGAACCGGATTCGAGGCGCAATGAACCCCATTCCCAGGCGACAATCCGTGGCCGAGGATCGGCGCAAGCAATCATACTGATTACTGCGTTCTCTCCTTTTTCCACAACCATCTCAGGCGTGGCAGAGTGTCTTAAAACTTGTGGAGCACCTTAGTGCAAAGAAATAAATCCCTTTCATTAAATACTTTATACATTTAACTACATTTAATTATGTATAACAATATTCTATAAAATTGTTAGTTTTAAGAATCATACCCACAACTTGGAGAGCAACAGTCTCACTCTGAATTGTCCTTTCGGCGCCGCCGATAATATTGGTCACCTTGCAAATGTACTCTCCTTGATAGTCGTATGTCACGTTACTGACGTGTAGTTTCGCTTCATGCCCTCGCTCCACGATACGATTTGATGGCAAAGGAACACGCTGAAGCCATTCGTATGTCGGTGGTGGATTGCCCTCGGCAATGCATTCAAATGTTGTTGCACTGAAGAGCACCGCTGTGGTGAGACGATCCGGGCCGATGGATAATATCTTTGGGGGATCTGGGAAAGGATACATACCATTTGCATCTGAATAAATATTCGAGAATCATAAAGAAAAATCCTTCCAAACTTAGTTGTCACAAAAATACCGTTTGAAACTTTTAACCAGATTTTATGCGAGGATAACGAACAACATTATTCAGTTTGGCACAATCCTAATGAACGAAATCGGCGCTAAATCAACAACGTTGCCATTAGACCGAAGAGAAAAAGAAGTCCGGGAGCCAGCAGATCGCTTCGGCGAAAGTAAACAGGACTACTAATCGAATTAACAGCGTTTACTTTCAATCGCAAATTATTTCTACGAATTGCAGCCACCGGCACTGATAAAACTCTTGCTTTAATTTTCTCTCCAAATATCCTCGAGTCTGCAAAATTTCGCGTTCAACATTTTACAGCATCATCAGGCTTGGTGTGAGACGCCAACGGGCGTAAATCTGCGAATAATCAAACTTTAATACCTGCGCCCGTCACGTTCGTTTGCAAACGTCGTTTTCACGAATGTTTTCCATAGAAAGGACATTGAGAGCAGGATGCGAAGGCTGTGTGAAAGAGGTCGGTACATTTGCATTCAAATTTCAGACCGAATTCGGGATGACAAAAGCGCTTTGACAGGCCTGTTTCTTCAATCCGCTGATGCATTGATTGATTACTTTAAACATTTCAGCGAGTGGAAATTATTTAAGGCTGATCAAATTAAATTTGCATCCCGCAAAATCCTGTAATTGAACAATGAATTTATAAAATGCAATTAATTCAGCGCAGCTGAAAAAATGTTAGTTTTGACATTGTTGTTTCACCGCAAATCAAATTCGTCGGAACGCGTGTTGGCTTTGCAGACAATTCATCCTTGTCGTGCGTTTCAGGTGTAATCCCCGGTGGTCGCTTTTTTCGTTTTCATCGCAATAGTAATAATTTTAATTGAAATACGAGCATAGTGCGCAATTGATTGCGTGTAGGCGCACAGGGATATGTGCCAAAAATGTGGACACCTGCTGTCGCACGCTAATATTTCAAAAATTGTCCGCTTCGGAGCAATGAGTGCGTGTATGATATATCGACTGACGCATCTATTACTGCGTGGAATATTAATGTGATGATTATTTATTGCTTTCGATTCAAGCAATGATTTCGTGTGTTTTTTTCAATTTACACTTGCAATGCGTTGTTGTTATTTTAACAAATTTTATATCGGTAAGTATTTAAGAAAATGCAAAGCGATTAGCACGTGTCGGGGTCACTGACAACGAAGAGGTTAAAGACCACAGGTGCGTCGGCGTTGGCCTCGCAGCGACTAATAAAATATTTGCGTTTACTTTATGAAAAGTGTATGCAAACGAGGCAATTAAAACAAGATGTATGCGGCGTACGCGCCCGGCGTCTACCACGTCGACATTATTGGATAGCGGCGCGATATAATCCCTTTGGAGGAAAGTGAGACAGTTTGCCCGTCGCCTCCACCAATTTTTATTTGCTCGAATAGATTCATCTCCATTCCGCTAAAATACCTCCAGGGCGAGTATATAAATTATGTTAATGCAGACGAGGCAGCGCATTCTCTCCAAACTGCCTAGTTTCTTCAAAACCGCAAAATAAAAGCGTTCTTTTTGAATTTACAGCTTATTTCTTGATATAGTGGCAGATAGTGTGTAGAAAAACATCCAACCCACTTCTGAACGTGGTGTGGAAAAAGAGGACACGTCTCGCAATCGCATGAGAGGCAGGATTAAGGATAAGCGCGCGTACGTGTGACGCGCGCGCTACTAACACCATCCCTATTATCGTCGATGGGACTCATGAGACACGCGCGTGATGAAAGAAAAGAGGAAGTCGTCCGGCATGTATCGGTCGTGGGCAAACTTTATTTTGGCTTTGTCGAAAGTTGAAAAGATCCCAAATGAAATAAATCCTGAGCGCACGAAGGAGCTCTGATAGTTAATTACGCTAGAGGACATTTCGATTTTGTTCGTTTACTTCGAAATTGCAGCAGATTGATAATTGAAAAGTTGAGAATTAATTGAAAACCATTGGCTTTGATATAGTGACTACTTATTGCAAAGACATGTACACTAGACGATGGTTGAAAACTTTTGATTGTCCGCAAGTTTAAATCATAGTTTGAAAGTAATTCCTATTTGCAAATAATGAACAAAATTACTTAATTTAAAAAAAAGAAAAAAACAATTTGAGATATAAGAGAATCCTTGAATCCTTGAAAACTTACATTTAACGTCGACCTGGACTCGAATGGGCTGCGATTCACCAACTTTGTTCCGCGCATGACACGTGTACAATCCAGCATGCTGCCGCACAGCAGGACTAAACTGCAACAATTCTTGCAAGCTCGCTGGCTGGTTTTGTCCTTCGCGCTTCCATACGACGGCCGCCTTGGGATTGGCGCTCACCACGCAACGGATTGCCACCGAATCTTTTAGTTCTTCGACGTCCATTGTTGGAATGCCAACTAGTCTTGTTTCTGGCAGAACTGTAACAAATATAAAAAATACTCTAAGACTTAAAACCAAACACACAACTTAATACTTTCATAGAAAAATTATACAACTTGCCAATCATTATTTGCTGTAATCAAATATTTAGAAAAATACATGATATTTGTGTTGTGTTAAAACAAAATTCGTAGAAGAATACTTGCTTAGCCAAAGATAATTTTTATAAATCTATGCATAAGCGTCGCGCGCACACTTCCATAATATAAAACATATTTTATGCGATAAGTAAAATATGTGTGCGTGCGATGATTTATGCGAACTGAAAGTGTAATAACGCTGGCGGCGCCGAACTAAAGTGAACGAATGGCTGCGAAAATCGGCACACCGGTGCAAAACTACGCGGTGCGACGAAATATGGACGTGCGAAAGAAGGCTATGCGCGTTTTTTGATCATAAACACATTCATTCGACCCGAGTAAACGCGACGGCGCACATGTGGCATTGTTGTAAATCACCACCGCCTCTCGCTGGCAAAAGTGTGCGGATGGTAAACGGATTTGCAAAAGGTTATTGTTATTTTCGTCCTTGTGCGGAAAACAAAACGCACCATGTCGACTCCGACACCTTGTTGAATTGCGGAAAATTCATGCGGATTGCATTTTGAAAGCAATGTAAAACATTATCGCAATGGCGCTTGTTTAATAAACAATTAAAGGATTAGATTGAATCATGATTACGATGTTTTTAGCTTTTTGCCCGGTTGTAAATTGACGAATCGGCATTGATGGATGCTGGAAAACGGAAAAACAAATCGCCCGCGGCAATTCGGTATACGTGATGATAGCGATGTACATTTCACGAATTGCCATCCATTCGTTTCACGCTGATTCAATTTCACCCCGATACAGGTAGAAATGCCAAATTGTAAAATATTCATCAAACCAATCAGTGATACGAAATCATTTTTGGCGAAAAATACAATACGTAACTGTTGCAAATTATAAATTGCACCTGGTAGTTTCAATTACTTTGTTTGTTTAAAATATTCGAACCAATCGATTGTTTTTCGCAAACTACTCATTCAAAATTGAACAAAAGCAAGTAGAACATTATTAAATCATAATCGGGGTACAACCCGCAATGGATGTGGACGAGTATGTCAAAGCAAGATTATTTCGGTGATGATAATCCTCTTAGGCTTTAAGCTGATGTGTAGCCTAGCACTAAGCACAATTTGTCCACAGTGCTTACGTGTTAAAATTTGCATTTATTTATAATTTCTAACTAAACCCCGATCCGGAGTTAGTAGGAAAGGAACTTACACATAACATCCAATCGTACTTCAATGCTGCTCGATTTCGTCGAGTAGGACTCGTGAACAGCGACGCAACGTAAAATCTTGCCGTGGTTATCCTTGGAAATGGTCAACTCCAGCATGGAGATCGCCAGCCACGTGCGCGGATTATCCATTTCCGTCGAATTGCTTTGACGACGCATCGGCATGATTTCATTTTGTTCTGCAAAACATATTTAGTATGATTCAATAGCAATATAAACATTTGATCTGCATCCACTGGTATGCTAACAAAATTTGCAATAATGCATATGTATATCCATTGGGTGCTTTGTATGCGATCCGTGAGATGAGGTTTTGTCGAGCGGCTGGCGTCTGTCTGTCAAACGTGCCACGCATGAATAAAATGATTTATGAATGCTCTACTCCTGACGCCGGCGATATTGTCTTCACCATGCGGATAACGCCTTGCGTCTTCGAGGCGCAAATGTGTCAAGAACAGCGCGAGCAGCGACGAATCTTAATGAAATATGACAGTTCGTTTTCTTGCAAACGCCATTGGCGCAATGAGGGAGGTGAAGAAATGGATCGCGGTCATGAAATTTATTTAAAACGAAACATAAAATTGTTTTTCCTGTTTGTATTTTTGATAAATATATAAATTTGTTGTTAAAAATAAATTTTAAAGGTTCGCTCGCAAAAAAAAATTCAAATATGAAATGAAAAACAAGGATCACTAAAGTTCTACTAAATAATTAATATACAGGCGCAAAGGAAACAAAACAGGGGTTGTTTTTAATACACACCAGAGACTATTCCCTTGTATTTTTTACCCGAATCGTCATTAAAATACACAAACATCTGTTGCGAGTTTCGCGCCCGCTCGCAAAACGACCGAACGCACACACACAGGTGAGTATATTAACTTCATAATGAACTTGTTCCATGTGTTTTCCGCTCGCTTCCTTCTTTTCATCGCTACTTTTTTATTTTCGTCGGCATCTCGTGAATTTTTTTTATTTGCGCTTCGCATGTGTTCTCGCTACATCTTATAATACACTCCTCATCTTCTCTCATTTCGGTTGTAATACGCACTTTTTATTATAGCAGTTGTTTCGTTTTATTTGTTCGTGTTTCGCATGCAATATGCGGTGTAAATGGATTCTTAGACCGAGTCTCGCTTTTTATTTGCTTCTTTGCTCGACTTTAGTTTAAACGATAAAATATAGCCGTATAAAAGTGTGATACATGATAAATAAGAAAATGAGAGAAGAATTTTCCACGAGGGAGTGCAATAGGGGGAGCGAGTGGCGTTATAAATTTCTGCAAAAAAATAAGGCAGGATAAACTCACCGAGAAACCACTTTAGGATCGGCGGCGGATTACCATAATGCGAGATGCACTTGATGACCCCGACCTCGCCGTGCAGCGCGGTCAAGTTGTGGCCGGGCAGCACTTGCGACGCATTGTACTCGATCCTCGGCCGCTGCGGTGCCACTGTAACAAACGACAGCACCTTTTGCAAACTTGAACTGCATGCGGAATTTTATTGAATGAAATATATTTTGCTATAAATTTAGAGTTGATCATTTAAATCAATCGCGTAGTATAATTTACCCAAAATAAATAATTGTTTGAAGTTTTGATAAATTTTAATTCGGAGAATTGAATGCATAGACACGGAATGTGCCTAAACAATCAAAATGCAGCCGGATGTAACAAAGCACAACAGATGAGAATGCTCATAAGCGTATCGCATCAAATGTTAGTTCACGCAGCCAAAATGTGTGTGTTCAATGTCTATTTCTCTTCCACTCGACTCCATATATGCTTAACCGGAAGCCGTAGAGTGAACTCGTGCCGGCAATTATGACTGCAAGCGCAAATAAGCATTTGCTGCACATAAATGACAGCCATGTGCATGCAGATGTGAATTACATATGTGTATTGTTTGCAATATGCCTTTATGCAATATGTACGTACGTCAATATTATCATTTAAGATTATTATGGATTTCAATGAAGTATTAAATTATTAATTCAATTAAAATTTCACACTTTCATTGAACGCAAATCAATAATGTTATACCTACAGAAGAGTTAAAAATATAGAAAACAACACACGTCACGGGAGAACATTAATTACAAACTTAATTTCCTAGGTGTTTCCTTTATAGTCATTTATTTACACATTAGAACGTTCCGAAAATAGATATATCAGAACCGCCGCAATTGAATTAATTGCCGTGCGTGGATCTATTTAAAGACTAAGCGGCCATCAATAAATTTCAATGATCCTTTCGTATAATAGAATTTCGATGACAATATGGCTTTTACCAGGGAAAATTATCTATTCAATTGACAATCAAGCGGAAAGCCACAAAGACATCACCCATGATTGATGCGTTCTTGATAATAATCGATGAGCCTGGTGACAAAGTGTAAACGTATATCTATTTGAAGCGTCGCGACGCCCGACGCGTGGGAGGTAGGAATCACCAACGCACGGAATATAAAGAAAGTAGATTTTCTACACGATTAACGAACAAGAGTGTTCCCTTTCGGAAATAATTTGTAAGTGTCAGTATGCTCTAGAATGGCGCATGATTGATACTGCCTACTAAAAAATTCTTTAAAGATAATATTTAGTGGTTCTATGGATAACAGACTTCCTGTTTGAATACTGTAAATATAATGCAGAATGCGTATAATATTCAAAACCTCTTCATTTGTAGATATCATATCATCAGAAGAATAGAACAAAGTTACTATCGTATTGTAGCAAAAATATTATAGTATATGGCGTTTAGTCTTGAGGAATATGTTATAAGAATGGCAGGATTCTTAATTATAATATTTTAAATTAAATGTATTTCAAAAAGTTTGATTCCAGCTAGCATAATATTGTATTCCAAATACGTAACCAAATTTCATGTGCTATTTGCGATATTTGCAATTTCAAGTCAAGTAATACAGAACAGATGTTTCACAACAATGCAACTAACAATAAGTCGAGGAACAGACAGGTCGTCTTCGCACACAACGAGAAATGCCTGCAGATGCAACTGAAATTCGCGCCTGATATTGCCGCCAGCAAAAGTCCTGAAATACACGATATATGTATAGGTTCCTGGAGGAAATCTCTAATGTAAAATTATCGCAGCAGTGCGTTTATCACAATTCATGTTGTAGTTGCCTTCAGCGCAAAAGAAAAACGTAAAATATTATAGGAAAGAGTGTGCGCGCGTGATATGCGATATGCGTGCGTTCATCCTGATGTTCCGACTTCCGGGTTGAGTCGGGTCGAGATTGCAGATAGACTACCTTCATGCGTAACATATTTTCATTTCCTGCACGGCTTTCAACGTGCACGGTGTTCGTATATGGATATGGTGAAAAAATATGATCCATTTATAAAGTTATATAGTTCACAATTTGAGATTGGGGGCAGCAGAATTTGTATTCTTAAACGGATTAAAATAAATTCAATTTGCCAACAAATCAATAATACATAAACTGTTATAAATATCTAATGAAATGTGTTGTTTTATATTATGCAATAAAAGTTCTCATAATATGTAAAATAAAATATCCTATCATCGTAGTTTGAAAGATAGACATAATTTACAACCGTTTCCTTCCATTCTTTCAAAGACATTTAACAATGTTAGTTTGTGGAGTGTTTGTCCGCTCATAAATATGGTGACAACGCTTCTTCGCATAAGATATGTAAAATGCGGACCTAGGCGCAGTCGCGTTTATCATCTCCTCATATATACTTTATATTTTATATAAATTTTTGATGCAAACGACAACGCCGCCGGACGGCGCTGTGACAAAGGCGAGCACATGAGTGCTGAATATGGGGAGTTATGAAGTCTGCCTGCCTGCCGCCTGCCCGCAGGACTCCGACTCGTATATTTATCCTATCGTTTTCTTTCCATCTGGAATGTACTAGCGCTGAAAATGCCGAAGAAAACGAAATATTTTTCTCCATTTTAAATTCTCAACAACTCTTTGAACAACAGTAATATAAAAATAACGAAAGTTATGTTTAATTTAAAAATTTCTACAAAAATGTTTTAAATTTAAAAACAAACTACTTTTACCTACGGTATAATAACGGGAAATTTTTATTTTGCATGCATAATGGCCATAAAAAAATTACAGTATGACCTCTTTCGTGCTAAAATCCTTCGCGTGTTAATAGCTCACAATTGATGTAACGGTTCAGCTTGAATTTGTCAATAATTTAAAGCAAACTAATAAAAAATAATGGAATAAATGCTGAAATGCGGAAGAGGTATTCAAACGCGAATAATCGAATTATCACAATTTTGAATAATAGATATAATATAATATAAACCAGAAGCATAAACAGCAAAGCCAAATACGTGAGTAGTAAATAAGCGCAAACACAAAACGCGCCACCGGAAGCGCGGCTGATTTATAGAAGCGCGCACAACGAGCTGCGAAAACGACGCTTACGCCCGAACAACAACCGATGGCGCAGTGGCTTTGGCGACGTCACTTCCTTCCGCCCCTACACTACTAACGGGGGAAGCACGTTCCAGGACGAGCGCACGCGTGCGCGCGCGAATAATGCGCGTCGGCGCGGAAAAGCGCGCCAAAGACCGAGGAACGTCGATGCGATGCCAAAACTAACTCACCCAAAGAAAAATCAAGACGATCGCCGAACGAATAAAAAAAAAGAAGCGCTATCGAGAAAAACAAGATATAAGTCTTTCGCCCTTCTTCTTCGCCGCATTTTAACGATAAGAGGAGCGAAAAACGCGAAAGTATTTATTAGTAATGCATTCGCATCGAAAGCTTTTTGTGTTGGATGATCATCCGAATGGAATTTACGCCATTTATTTACGCCGTCGGATACATTGTGAGCGGTCGCTGTTGTTGGCGCCAGCCGTAAAAATGGTCGTATTGGCGAATTATAAATTACTATTTAGTTTCGAATCGCTGTGCCTTTTTCTATACGGAGAAATTGATTACGCGAAAAGAAATTTATAAATGAATGGGCAAAAGGATGTTTGTTAATCAACTTTTGCAATTCTTTTATTCTATAAAAGAATCCAATTCAATTACGCCATTTCCGTGCATCTGTATTTTTCCACAACGCAGAAATATGTTACGTTTATTTATTCCCGAAGCGAAGCAGCGAATAAACAACGCAACTCCATTATGCGAAGATAGAAAATTAGTTATCAAGCGGATAAAAGCAAATCTTGATAAATATAACAAAACCAGACAGAAAAATTGAGTAATCAGAATTTAATCAATTCTACTTCTTTTAATGTTTTGCGGTGCATGGTTTTAAATGGCATCACTCACCGCGAACGACAAGCTTGACGGGCTGACTGGTAAGCGCGTCCTGCGTGTGAAAATCGCTGGCGGTTAGCTGACACTCCCAAGTGCCGTCGTCGAACTCCAGCTGCGCGGCGCGTATCCAGATCGAGCAGTCCCCGGTGTCCTGCGGGCCGGCCCACTCGTATTTGTGCGGATACATTCCCACAGGCTATAAAGAAAATTTTATAAAAACTCATCTTTATCCATCAATTTCAAATATCATTAAACAGTGTTAAGTCAAACAAAATTGAATCAATTTGCGATTGATAAATGTACTCAATGGTCTGTCAAATCACATAATTTCTCGTCATGGCAAACAAAATTGATTCGGTTACAGGGTAAGAATGGCAGAAAATTATAAATTGCATTCATCGACGTGTCCACGGCGAGCGCTGTGAAGCGCTAAACAATTACGCGTTTTCCACCCGAACGAGACGCGTGATGTTTGAGAGATGTTTGGCGCCTGACCGCTTCGCACGCTCACCCGTGTAATATCGAATGCTACATGCTGCATGATCGAGAATGTAGAGCGTTTAACGCAAGCTGATCAATCATTCTCTGCACAATTTCCACCACCTCACATGTTCTACTTTTCATTTTAAATAATCCTTCATTTAAAAACTTCTTATCGTCCTTTTCTTTTAATAAAATACTTCCATTAACACTATCTGCTATCGTTTTTATGTTTATCAGATACAAATTAAAAATAAACACGTGAAATTTACGTAATCTCTTTGAAGGATACATTAGGTTAAAAGCACCATCGATAGCGAAGCTCACGGCCACGGTTCGCTGGCGGTTTCATGAAGCGCGAAAGAACAAACAAGCGGACGACGCAACGCAACGCAACGCGTATCCAGGACGATCAGTGGCGATTCGAAATAGGACGCATTCACACACACACACATGCACATGTACTTGTTTGTTTTTTCCTCGTCGACATTTAAGGGTTGCGCTTGGAGCAAGGCGGGAAGCGGGGGCAGTGGCAAAAGGACCACGACGCGAAACGGTCGCGCTCCACTCGGCGGAATGGATTTGATCCATCCCTCTCATCCCATCGCTTGAAGCTGGACGCGGGTCGCCCAAATCGGCTGACCGTAACTGTGACTGCACGCTGAATGCCCGAATAGCAATCACCATTCAAAACAACGTCCGGAAAAAATGCCAGAAGATGCAAACATAAACGTAAATCGACGAATCAGTATTAACGATTCTTCTAAATTCAATTACACGTAATTATCAATTAGAATGATAATACTTAGTTGCAACTAATTTGTGCTCAAACTTACAAAGCTTGCAATTAAATTACGCCAAGTGAAGCCCAAGTTACGCTTGCTTGAGTAATACGAGTAAAATTACATCCGAATTTACATATATGCGAAATTATGCATGTCGACATTCCTGTAATCCTTGCCACTGGCCGCACATCCCGCTCAGCTAGAGCACATATTACATCACCTCCTCTCCAGCTTTTGACGCTGCTAGTGAGGTTCATAGTATATTCATGCCATTCATATGATATTCATGCAATTACATGTTGAGCAGCTTACGTCCCGCTCCCGACGGGATGCATCCCTCTCATCGATCATACCGAGTGCAATCTCTAGTGTGATGTCGTATCCTGTTCTATATCCACTTTACTCAAGTAGATTGCGAAGATTGTATGTTCAATACAATGCTTGACTTGGCAAATGGTTCAATTCACCACAAATTATTCTTATCGTAACAATTTTTATTCGTAATTATTTGTTATTTGCATAATTTTTCAAATATCTTTAAAATTATATTTAAACTAGTTTGTTTTGTATATTTTATTATTTCTTACTTAAATCTACTATCACCTGAAAGTGTATCATGCAGTTTATTATCCATGCAGCTTTATGATGCTTTTAGCGTGCAGACAGACATCATACTAGGTATGTCACGGCATGAATACTTTATTGCACGCGAGTTGGAATCTCAGGACTATGTGTCCTGACATATCATTTCTAGAATTCTTTCCTACTTCTAATATTCATATAAATCACATATGCAATTCTACTGTGCATATTTTAACGAATTCACTTAGATAGTCTTATGCACTTCTTGCATTTTAGCGAGAATATTTTCATATCATAACCATTTGCATTTGAATGGATGAATGCAGAAACATCAACATCCGTCTGCTTGCCTTTCCTTATCCTGTCACAAATGGTAATGTCAAAATTTCAGTTTGCCTAAATGCATTTCCTACTTGCATACTCACAAACTTATTATTATAATACCATGCATTTGGAATACAGTAAATATATTCATTTAGATAGTTCATGCAGATGATATGTATGTCGAAAACTTTGCAATAACATAACGCATAATATTTAGATACTAGCTTAGTACGGAACATCAATGTCAATGGTGCATTTAAATAGATATTACCGAAATTTAAATTGAAAATTTCTATTATATTAAAAAGTCCCCAATTGACCGCTTCGATCCAGTAGCACTTTTTATAGAGTACTTTTGCTTTGAAAATGCATTTGTGTATAGTGCCTAATCTCCTGAAAATCCTATTAATTTCCCTACATTTGTTTTTATGGGTCTATTGTTCTATTCTCTTTTAAGGGCAGAAAAGCAATCGAATACAAACGGGTCAGTTTGCAAAGGACAATACATTAACACACATTGTTCAATCAAATATTAATTACGATTAATCTTATTTTATTTTTACAATATTCAATTTCATCCCCAAATTCAGCAACATCTTTTTAAATTCGTGATGCAGGTTGCAATCCAAATGCAAGAAAGCACTCTTTGTGTTCTAAATGATTTCCCAACCACTTAGAGTAGTTTCCTCGGGAGAGTTTTACGCCTCGGCGAAAAGTAAGTTTTTACATGTCTTCTAGTTCCGTCATCGCGGGTTAAAACATGGATAATAAAACAGACTAAAGTGGAGGTGATGTAGTGCATTCAAACAGTCGTGTTAACATCTATCAGATGTTTCTTCGCAAAGTAACTTTCTTCTGTTTCATGTTACTAGAAAATAGAGAACTTAGAGAACTTAAAATATAAAATTTTTATTTATTACTTAACTGGAAATATCACTAAATGAATAAGGCCAAACCCTTGAATTCAATTTTCAAGTAATTAAAATTTCAAACGAACACGATGCATATGCAATGAAAACAATTGAAATAGATGTTCGGCGGTGTGTTCGCCATGTGGCGCGAAACGTTTGCCGGAATCGAAAGTTTCGCCGAGGGAAAGACCGCACGTGTGACACACAGCCGCCGCCAGCGACCGCCAACCAGCACGCCAACAAAACTGTTAACTAAGTGCAAAGTTTAATAGGTGTATGAAAATCAGATTATACGCAAAGTTATCCAACACATCGATCGTGGGAGCGCGTTGTACTTACATGCATAAGTACGATGCGCATCCCTTGTTCGTGCACGAAAGGTAGCGGCCGTTGGTGTACGTTAAAATATTACGCGTCGCGCAGCAAAACGCGCACGGAGACGCGTAAATTATGCATACGCAAGTTTGGTGCGCGCGCTCGCGGGAGCGCCGCCGAAATTAAACTTGCAAAACCGAAAAGCGCGGTGGCACCCGACAACAACGCACCCAAATATGCTAAACACGAAAAAGGTTAACGCCATTCATGTACGAAAACGAATATTGCGCCTATATAATTTCAATTGTTCTGTAATCATCATGATAATAATCATCATATAAAACACATAACTGTAATCGTAAAAGTCTATAATGCCATGGAGGAAAGAAATGGAAAGAGGAAAGTACCAAATAAACTTTGCAAATGGGGCATTATAAAATGTAGGGCAAAACACACGAAGGAATTGTATGTCCTGAATTTGAAAACGTTGAAAGTTAAAATTAGATTTAAGTTTGCAAAGAATACAAGTACTAACGTTGAATCTTAATTTCAAAGTTATTTAACAATATGTAAAACAAAAGTTATGATTTCACTCTTACTAATGAAATGCCAAAGATTGAGATTGAAATAATTTTCAAATTTACCTTGTTATCTTTTTGCCATGAACACGATCCACGTTTATTGAAGATTTTGCAGATAAGAAGCGCATCCTGACCAGGATTCACTTCAGTGTATAATGGCTGCTGTTCAAATCGTTGCACGGCACCTGGAAACAATCATTTCAATTAATTAGTTTTCAAACTTTGTGGACACAGGTGGAGAAGAATAACGTTAGTTAAATATTACTCAATTGCGGTATAATTTTAAACTAAAATTATAACAAATTGCAAACATTGCTCATGCACATGTATCTATTTTATTTGAGAGCAAATTTCCATCGACACCATACTGACGTTGATATATTAATCGTCATGATTCGGTATATTAATTAAACTACTTTACTTTCATCTCATCGCACCAAGCTAGTTCGGTTAGCGCGTTTAATTTTCAGCTGCGAATACGCCAAGGGACCAAGAAAACAAAATAACACTTTGAAAGCAGCTGCACCCAATATATCACTTCATTTTATAACATGAACGTTGCAGCCAAAAAAAGCGCAACAAGATCTACGAAAATTTACTGCTGTGAGGAAATTAAAACGTTGATAAATTGGAGCCATTTATTATTATTTAAATAAATAGCGATGTTTAAATATCTTGCATTTGTTTTGAACGTCAAAGAAGAAAAATTGAAATCGGTCAACCAGAATGGACGAGAAATACGGCCAACGCCTTTATGACCGCAGAGAAGTGGAGGACGGAAATGGGACGAAATAGTGGTGTAGAAGTAAAACGGACATGAATACAAATGCGTTCAATGTGCATATAAACAACGAAGAATGTGTAAAGGTTGGACGCGTAGCGAGGGTTGTAAAATATCGGGACCCGCCTCGCAAACCGCTCTCCAAGCGGTGTTGAAAAGGGTTTTTCAACGCCTGGAAAATCTATTATCGAATGAACACAAACGCAAAGGACAAACAATCAGAAGAGCGTGGAGTGGAACGTGGAGTGGATGCTGTGCGAGACGTGATGTAATCATTGTCCGAAGCGTGTGCTTGGAGCGTGTCAATTGTGAAAAGGTTACGTTTGCGGGTGCAATTTGTATTTAACTAATTTGTAACACGTCACAAATTCGACATGAAAGCGAATGTTAAATGAATTTTACAAATACAAAAAAATTGTGGAACGCTTTAAATTTTAAATGTATCTCACTGAATTTGGCAACAAACTTTAATAAACTTGACGGAAAATTAATTTAATTTGTAAATAACTATATTAGTTATAATTATTGTTATAATTAAATCATTGTGAAACAATACGGAAGAACATGTAATTGCTTATTGGTCTAAAAAATATCGTAATTATTAGTGGTAAACATGAGATATTTAATTGGACCTATGTAGAATGAATGTGCATATCGATTAATAGTAAAAAAATTATTTAAATATATAACAAGCAATCAGAAATTACGAGTATAAAGCACACAGGAATAAATCCACCATTCGCCTCTCCTTCAATTCTTTTAGCTCTTTGAAGCGGCTTGAGGATTCGATTGTTCTATAATTAGATTTTTGTCTCACATTCGTCCAGTTTAGGGGGTGATTCTTTACTTGACCAAGCATTCATTCGCTTAATGGCTGTGCTGTGTCTTTCATCCCACCGTTTTTACGACTACACCTTTGCTTTAGCTATCGTTTGTCAGGACGATTGATTTTTCCACTCTCAGTTAATATTTTCTCCCTCAATTGTAATTGCCTTCTAAACTATTCTGACTGAAACATTTACATACGACTAATAATTGTAAGATATTTTTGTTTAATATTTGTTTAATATTGCAAATTTTCCCTTTCCCGAGATTAAGACGGAAAAGTGTGGTTAATCATCCGGTGATAAGCGAACCACATTCCGCACTAAAAACAAAATGATTGCTTTATCTAACGCATTTGCATTGACGTTATGTTCCCGGTGTGCTGAAATTTAGAGCAACCCCAAATCAACGATGATCATAAAGATTGGCGATAAAGATTAAGCGGCCGGAAGGCGTCAACGATAAAGCCGAAGCGTGAATGCCGGAAAACTCCTTCATCAATTCATTCCGCGTGATATTTGGGTTTTCCTGCCGGTAACGTCGAGTCACCGATAGGAATGATTGCGTAAACTAAATTGTCATTGTGTGTAATAAAGAAGTAAATCATAAATTTAATTTATTAATAATGTTTCTTTATTTTCCAAGTCAATTTAGTGATAGTAAAATATTGGATGAAGACGAGAGGGCGCATGATGGGCGCGTCATAAATCCAACAGTAAAAATTATGAACTACACTTATTTCGCTTCGCACCTACTTCGCTAAACTACGCTTAATCCGATTACCACTCGCTGCGCTCGTAAATTATATACTTATTGACCCAAAAGAAAAAGGCTGAAGAATTCGCAGACAAAGGATAAGAATCAGATGTAAGAACTTGATGGAGTATAGATGTTTTTCCTCACTTCTTCTATCTTTCTACTAAAAGTAGTATAAGGCAATAATTAATTGCATTATTACGATTAATATTATATTCAATAACAAAGAATGCATATAAAATTATGCATTTTTCTACCGTAATTCATTGCGTAGATAACTATAAACCAAATTTATGAGAGCTTAAAATGATGTAATTAAAATAAAATGATCGGTGAAGCCGGAAGCAGATGGCGGCGGTGACGCTGTGCCCCTAATTAATGAACATTTCGTGTGACGCACTCGTGTCAGTGACGAAAAGCCCACGAATTGATTAATACACATCCCAACCGCCCGCATATCAAACTTCGGCCCTTGGCACCGGCTCGACAACACATCAGTCTTATAAATCTTCAAATTCCACCTAATCAAATCTCTGCAAAACGGAGGTGACGTGTGTTAGTTATTAGTGGAATATGAATGATACCCATATATACTCGTACATTCTAGCGAAAATGAAATCATTAAGAAACGCTCAGATGTCATGTACATCCGTGGGGGTAGATTAAAGGCAAACTTTCTTAATTAAATTTACCAGAAAATTATTACAATTAATCAAAACTTAATTAAATCTTTGCCGCCAGTGACAAAATCTCAAATAACGCAATTTTGTTGCTTTTGATAACCGTCGACTTTTCACCTTTTACCATTTTTTCTGTCTCGTGCATGGCGGGTATAATTTGAGAGGATAGCGCACAACTTCTAATACACTTGCTATATACTTATGGGTCGTAAGCTGCAGGTGCAACTGGCAATCAACCATCCTCGAGGATAATTCATCGTGGGGTAATGGTATTTTTATGGCAACATTATATTTCCAAGCCAGGTAGTAGTCGTGAGTTTCTATTAGATTTGTTTACGGTCTAGCACGCGCATTCGAAATTGTCGGCAAATAAAACACAAATGGCAAAATAGTGGAGGCAGAGCGAATAAGTATCGAAGTGGTCGAAAGTTTGCAACCTACCGCGTTGCAGGCGTTATTCATAATGGAAACGACGCGCGGGCCCGCCGCCGGGCATCCGGTTCAAACATCCAACTTTTATTGAGTTTGCGTTTTCATCCTGGCGCAATTTACGTGTTTATGGCAATGCAATGCATATGGCGTGACGCGTGAATTTTAAATATTGCTCACTTTGTAGTTATTGCAACTTATAATGCATCCAGTACAAATGTGCAATCAAACAAAACTAATCAAAACAAAGTCTGTTAAAAAACGTAAGCTAAATTTAATGCCATTTAGTTGTAACTCTTTCTGACTATTTCTTATAAAATTTGTGCATTACACTTGAAAGGTTTTATTAAATAAATTCAAATATATAATATAAATGTTTTTATTGCATACAAATGAATTTTAGTTCAATGAGTATGAAATTTCACCAGCATATCCATTGCACATCTGAACGCACCGATAACGGTAGGAATTAAATTAGTACTGAATTCAATTGCACAATGCATACAGTTAATTAAACTAATTGAGAACGAGGGTTGAAAACATAAACATTCAAATATAATCTAGTATTTAACGAATAATTAATTGTCAACATAATCACAATAATTGAAGCATTCTTTTGACCTACATAGAATAGTTAATAGCTCGAGTTCATAGATATAACAATAAACAAACCTCAAGAGCATGAAACCACAGTGTTCACGTCAGGATGAGAGAAACCGCAATATTATTCAACGCCTAATACGGCTGACGATGGCATTATCCTTTAAACACTTCCTAAACGTCATGCTTGCACATGTTCTACGTCACCTCGACGATAACATTATATACATATTACAGTTATAGTTTCACTAAACAGTGGGCAAACACGAGTACATCCCATAAAGCGGTGTGATGCTCATGCTAAACATGTCTCATAAATACAATTAAAACAAAACGCTGTAATACTAACTTAAAATGGAAACTGTAGTAATGTTACGAGGAAGAAAACTCATTATCAATTTCATGCAAAAATAAAAGATGCAGCAAAAAGATTACAAAAAGATAGCGAAACGGAAGCATGCGTTTTCGTTTATAAAGAGCCATTTCCGGCGACGCAACGCAACCCTCATTTGAAGACTTATGTGGCGTTGAAGACAAACGGCCGCGTGACGCATTGCCACACTACTAATGTCTTTTTGCATTTTTCTGCAATGTTTGCGTGCGGCCGGCACTCAGTAAACTAGTGGAATTCCTGCCGCCACCGCCGCCGGATTCGCTCAACCGAAGCCGGCCACCACCAACCCTCTGTCAGTGAAAACTACACCGTTTTCGAGCAGCCACCAACGAAATTGCACTAAGTCGGTAAATAAAGTCGCGGCGCGCTGGCTGTCCCGTCGACATTGAAATATCTATTTTGGCGCATCCACCCCGCAACCCCCCCGCTTTAGCTGTCACCGGTTTTAATAGAATCGATGCAGTAATTTTCTCATGAAACTATTTTTATTTTCCGAATAATAACATCCGACTATTGTAATCCTTATCTGTTTAATTATACTATTGTGCAAGGAATTAGTAATTTCTCAACCGGCCAAAATGTAATTCAAATGTTTTGCATTCCATGGTTAATCTGGGGACGTGTATGTTAAGTTATGCACAAATGAAAAGGTGTGCCTAAATTATGCGACAAATACAAAAAGTAATTAGTAAATGTCCGCCGAAATGCTTTGAATTTCCATATTAAACATACCGCATTCCGGACGGATTACATAAAATTACAATTCGGGGTAGTTTCAACCCATATTAGCTAAAATAGGCTCAAAAATTCTTGTGCTAGTTTACTTGTGAGTACTCAATGGAATGACTACTAATGTAGGAATCTTTAGAAAACGTTGCGCATTAGCTAAAAATACCAATTTTAAACGGGTACATTCTATGTTATTGTTGTCGGTTGTAATAGCTACACATAGTGCGAGTGACAAATTTCGAATGCGATTACGATCTGCGGAAATATATTGCGCCAACGTACACCAACATTGTGTGTAGTGCTAGCTGGAGCAAGCGCTCGTCATTGTTGTGACTACTCAATTTCCGCCCGGATGGCCGGGGCAACACTCATCCCTCTCATACCACTCCGGCCAACAACAACGCTCGCAATGTTAAATCATGATTCATGATTCGAAAAATGGAAATGAGCAAATGTTGTTGTAAAATTTAAAAAATGTTTGCAATACGTTTAGCGCATACGCACAAATAAATATATTCTTGATATGTTTTTATATGATTTAAATTTAAATCATTTTACCATCGCCACCAATAATTATTTTAAAATTTGAATGTTTGCTTTCAATCCAATGAATAAATACCAGATTCGCAGTTATTTTCTATATTTTATATATGCAAAAACAAATTACATCAATGTATTGTTGAATAACTTAAATTTTGGTATGTATTCATATTCGTTTCATGTTGTAGTACTTATATGTTTTAAACGAAAACAGTTTGCAATAGTATAAAAAATTGTGTAGTAAATATAATGCCATCTAATGGTGGTTTTGGTGGTCGTCAAGAGGGTAGGTCCTGTTCAAACACAAATTTATCAAACCGGCGGTTACCCGCGGCCAAAACCAAGCCAGACCAACCGACCGACCAATAAACCCGCACGCTCCCTAATGCAACACGGGTGTGATATAATTTAATGTAAACGATGTGTGTGGGTGAGTATATCCGCCCACACACCCACATCCACCGCAACGTCGTAATACATCTCTGAATAAATAACGTTCACGCTTATTCGCAATCATTTGCTTGAATTTTCACCCCCGACACATTTTCAGCGTAATTAAACAGATATCGAAAAAGTAAACTACGTCGTAGTAGGGGAGTGGAGCGCCATACGTTTCTTTTATATACAAGCTCATCAACAAAAGCAACTTCGAGCGCAAATGGAATTCGTTTGCTTCCGGCGCCAACGGTACCAGTATTACTCTTGGGGCTTTAACGCCTTGATGGAATCGCTTCCGCTCAATCGGGCGGCGTCGATGACATGCAATTGCATGAATGCGACACGTAAATGAAATTCGCGAGCATGCAAAAATCGGAAATGCATTCAATATTTCGTATTCAACAGCTACTGATGGATTCCGAAAGAAATGGATTACACCGCGAGTCCTGACAGCTAAGGATAACTCTCGCAAAGCAAAATAAAAAGGAAAATATCACAGAAGAAAAAATGCTATGAAGAAACTGATTAGTTGCCGAAATCCAATTTTGTACTTGAATTGAAATATTTATGCCAATCGCATTTTTAGTAACGGATCAATACATCCTTCGCCATCCTGTTGTGTTAACAAATGTCTGTTACTCGTACATGTTGACCTAATTTTAATCGCCACAGTACGAATCCAATCGCAATCGATCCAAAGTTAGCTAAATTGAGAAAAAGAATAACACTGATGGTTTAGAGGTGATCAGGTTAAAATCTTAATAAAAACACGTCATTTTCATAGCGTGTCGATAATAATGAATCATATCTCCAGCAAGATCTCCACCAAACGATGCGAAATTAATCATGCACGCACGCGGCACAAATGAATTTGACAAATATAATTCGTCACTGTCAATAATGATGCGTGCCCTCACGCATTCCACCCGCGAAATGCAATTATTAATGTCCGCAGAAGATTAATTGATTAATTAATTGTGTACCTAAGAACGATCAACGAAACGATCCGTTTAGAATTAATCTTCCATTTTGCAGACGCCGCATTTGGCAATCTCGTTATAATTGATTATCAAATTATCTATCATTATCACATTACAAATGCACCCCAGATTTTGCCCGCAGCCAATCTCGCCGGGCAAATACATAGTCGCAACCATTGCGTTTGGTGATCATCGAAATGAAACCAATCGCAATAAATTCCCACTTTCGTGGATTGCAAATCTCCGGAAAGAAGCGACTCGTAAATTTTCGTGCTAATTCATACGCGGTCCGCAATCACAATACAACTCACATTCGAATGTGCACCGTGTGTATTATAAAATGTACTCGGGCACACAATGCATGAAAACCCGTGTAAGCCGCGCATGTGAATTGGGAAAATGCAATTTCGCAGCCATGGAATTATTACAACGATATCGATGGTATTAGAAACCTGAAAGCGGTTAGTCCTTCGGTCGCCGCCGTGCCGTGCGGCAAGGATGAGAGGAATAATTTCGGTTATACAAAAGCACAAAAAGCTTTGTTCACGATGAGCATTTCGGTGGAAATGCGTTTCTCGTTAATGTTTTAATGGACATTTGCATTATCGATTTGCTTCCAACGAATTTAATCATAATATAAGTATAAGGCGAATTTTGCATCTGAAAAGTACGTATGTACACAAACGAAAATAAGGAAGTGCCAAACACGCTGGGAGAAGAAGGAAGAAACGGGCGTTGAGCCTCAAAGTGTGCAGTCGCATAAAATTTGAACGTTGCCTAATCCTCTTGTTTTTAAACGCGATGAATAAAATGAAAAAATAGTAAAATGTATTTTTATATAAATAATTTAGAACAAATATCTAATTACGGAATTAATTGGATTATTTCACATAATATACTTATTTGCATCCTCGACGAGGACTTAGGGATGGCAAACATCGGATAATTCAATCTGTGGATGTACGTACACCGCCGCCCACGTCCGCTGCCAACATTTACATCGATATTATTCCCGCGGGTGAGAGAGAATGAGGCGGCGAGGAGGCAAGATGACGTGCGGTAACTAGCAGCGGATGATAGAAACTAATTGTCACGATCGCGCACGGCGACCCGAAGCGCGCTGAAAGCGGTTTTAGCATGCACATCGCGTTTGCCGTAATTACCGCTTTAATTCATTCCGAATTGCAAAAACGCTGACACAATTCAATGAGCAGGAAGACGAGTAGAATGACGGGGCTAATTAAAATATGAAAATATGGGAAGAATCGGAGATATAAATATAAAAAGAAAATTTCAAGCAATTCGTGATATGTGTTTTCAGCCTGGAGCAAAGTACTTGAAATAATTGTATTCTCTCCTGAGGAGCATACAATATTATTGCGTAGTTGATGATCTGTTAAGAGGATCAAAAATGAGCAAGGGATCAACAAAGTTGTGAATTGTCCTAGAGAATTATACAAAACAAAACTCCTATCGCTCCTAGACTTTATGTCAACTTTTCTCGTATTCAATTTTAATATTCTTGCTTAATATAAATTTATTTTGTAAAGTAATGGCAATAATAATTTTTGATTCTGTTGAATGAGCAAAGGTTGAAAAAGTTTACACAAAATTTCGGAGCAATGCCTTGAAATTCGGCGAGTTCATTGCTGGCAATACTAATAAATGCTGGAACAACTTTTGGACGATAAGTTGACTTATCGATGAGAGCTGCCATCCGGCGTTTCGGCGCAGAGGCAAGCAGGCAGTCATACGGCTAATTGAAAAACTTTCGACATGATCCTTTCCACTATAGCAAACCAACACCGACGACGTATAAGAAGATGCGTTCGAAGTGTAATTAAATGCAGTGTGCGCACGCAGTTTGTATTTAGTGTGACGAAGTTTAAGGAAAGTTATAAGCTTATGTGATGAATCTCACACACATGCAAATTTAAATCAATCAATAATTCATGAATTAACACTAGAATAGCAGCTATTATCTATCTAAACTTCTACCGCTATTGATTCATAAAGTGAAAAGTTTATCCCCACAATTACAGTTAATGATGAAATCGAGTGTAATTTATTGTAATTGCCAGGTTAAAGTTTTATATTACGACGAGGTCAAGGAGAAAATTAATTACTCGAATTTATCGACACTCAAAGTATAACGTGTTGCTTAATAAATTTAATTTATGAATAGGAAAAGTATCGTAGTTTGATGCTAATAGAAATGTATTTATTAGCATCATATCTAATGAGTAAATTAAATTAAATCTAATAAAGTAAACCGCGAAAGAATGTGGGCGCAAAGTAAAGAATACCGGAAGCTGGCTTAAACTTTCGCGTTGTGTGTCGCATCGAAAAGTTTCGCAATTAGATTGCGCATTCGAAGTTTCATTTCAACTTTAATGAGAAAACTAATATCTCTGTTTTCCAGTGTCTGCGACAATCATTAATATGAATAAGTAGATGAAATTTCACCTAAATCTAAATTTAATTAATTTTGTACAAATGGAACGCAGTATAAAACAATAATCCACGAATTATTTGCCGTAAGCTACAAAAATTTGCAAAGTTTCTCATCTAGAAGTGAAATGTTAAAAAGGTGAAAATTTTTGAAAGAATAATTCAAGGTATAATCGCAACAATAAGTTTGCCTCTGAACGTCGTCTCGCATAATAAATTCGTCTTCCGACTCGGCAAAGTAGCGAAGGATATAAAAACATAACTAAGTAGCTAAAGGTAATAAAAAAAGTGAAGAGATAAATTTCCCTATGCTTACAGGCTAAGCGAGAGAGAGAGAAAACTTTACGTTATTGTTGCAACCGTAAAAGTAAATAAAACGAACAAATACGCAAACATGGTTTCCGCTCTGTATTTCACCGACCGACGCCGACGCCGACGCCGGCGCGCATACGTCCACGTGTCTAATTCGAGTTCTATGGAGAAGGAGCCAGGACTCCGAAGCCTCAAGGCGGCCGTGAATCCTTAAAATGCAAACCGTGTCGGACGCCGACGTCTGCGACTGGCAGCCGCGCGCAATGCTCGTGGCGGTAGGTGTCATCGCCACGTGCCGCAGCCGCAGTACACCGTCGGCGACGACGATGCATTTCGTGATGTGCATTATACACTCACAGTTGCTGAGAGGGAGATTCACCTGCGTTGTAAAATAAACAAAATGTTCAAACCGAAGAAAATTATTTCACGGCATGAAACTTTAAATGCAGGAAATGGCAGAGCGAAAAACTAAATTATTTTTATGCAAATTATCGTCTACTGAAAACGATCATACTAGTCACAGTGTACAGTGTACAAGTACTACTTACTTGGTACAAACAGGATCGATTGCAAAATTTGCAACTTGACGTAATTGATAATAATAAAATAAGAAAGTAACACCAGCCGGACGCCATCTAATTAGCACACGATTAAATCATTCCTTTCATTCCATATTCACCGGCGTGGCAAATCATAAAAAAGTCGGAAACTCGCGCGCAATCTTTCATGAATTTCTCATGCGCGAACGAAAAGCGACGGTGAGAGACAAAACGCGGTTAAAATTCACACCGTTTATTCATTTTGCAACGTTTTGCGCAATTCGCGCGAGCAAAGTTTTTCATCGCGGCATTCAAGCCGCGTTCTGTCATGCCACCCCAGATTTTTAATTGAAATGAATTGAATCACCCCTCCCCCCACAGAGCCCAACCACCACCGCAACAGCATCTCATCATCTTCAACTTTTTGCTGCCCAAACGGCGTTATGATGCATGTTGAAAATTTCTGCATTTTTCATTGCAGAAACAGAAATTAATGAAAAATGCAACATCAACCAATTGAAACAATTACATGACCTGTGTCTTGTTTGCTTTTTCGAAATTGCAAAAATTTCGACAATGGAAAACGCAGAGATAAAATTTGACCCACACTCGTATTCTCACAAGTTGTGCCGGAAAAGGGATTGCATCGGTGCAGAGCAGATGCAAGCGGATGCTCTATTGTGCAGACGCTGCAGCCGCAGCTTTCCAAAGCTGCGAATAATTGAAACTGATGAGATAAGCACGCGAATGCTCGAGTGCGCAACAGAAAGCTATATATCCAACGCTTGGCTCATCAGTTTGTTCATCTACGTGCGATACGCCCGCCCGGCAGACTTTTCGTTGGCACTTCGTTTTAATGCTAATTGCTTCAGTTTCGGCTGTGAAATGAAATGACGAGCGCGGAGAAAAGGCAAGCATCCTAATGACCGCGCAGGTTGTCTCGCGCCCGGGATACGAGGGACAGTTTCGCTAATGTCCGTACGTGGCCGGAAATTTTAATGTTACCCTGCTTTCCGTCCTCCCAGTTGCGTCATTCGCAACGTCCATTATCAGTAATAGTGATTGCTTGCTGATTGCGAAATTTCAATACTGTCCGAAAAAAGTGGACATGAATAAACAAATTTAAAACCGATCATCATTTCATATAATATCGGAGCACTGGATCAATATCATTATGCCGGTGTAGCAATTGAAATCATTATAAGTTTTTCATAGCATTGAACAAACAAACCACGTGTAGCGTATACATCTTCAGGCAACAGTGCTGTATAAATTTACCTACTCATACATATTTTCTGAGGTGCTAGCAACCAAGCAACCAACCAACATACTAGTATTTTGATGGTTACCAGCATGCGCATACACGAAGTGTGTTTCATACAACAGTGACTGCTCCCCCAAGTCAGCCGGTAGCGATGCGGAACAGCACGACACAAAGTATATTCAACAATGCAAACGGTGTATGGGCGATGACAAAAAGCGAATCGCAAACAATAACCGCATGTGAATAACTTATTCCCTGCAATATATCGCTTGTTTTTGCCTCCGACATTTATTATTAACATACGCGCAATGTTACGCAATTGGGCTAATTAATTATGCAAACGTTCATTTCAACCGCCAACGTGTCAATATGGATAAAATATCAACACCGATCGCAAACAATAGCATCATCATATTCCATATTATTGCGGAGATAATGTTGAGTCGTTAACAAAGGAGCATTTTCCGTTTCAGCGATTAAATTCACATCCACCCGGAACGCGCCCAAATAAAGCAAAACAATGAAATGATATTAAAAACGACCAAGCTGGGGTCGGAAATAAAAGAAGTTGAATTTGCACTCAGAAGATGCAAAGAACAATAAAGACAGAACGAAACTCCAAACAAAAAAGTGGTGGAAATTTTTAATTATAAATCATACCGTTTGCACCTCGCCCGCATTACCCTTAATTGTTCTTCTCATTAAGTTTAATTAGACTATTTTCTCCGCTCATGATTTTATCATAAATATTCAAATTTATGATGAGCATAAAATGTTCAAAATCAAATGCTAATATTTTTCTACATTATAAATTTGTATAAAAAACGTCAGTGCTGGAAAATTCCCTTAAGTCACACAGATGCTTGCTGGTTTTTCTCCACCAACAAACGCACACGAGGAGATGCAGGGAAGAAAAAAAAAACGCCAGCGCAAATAGATTTTGAATACGACGTTGGAGGAGCGCAAAACCTTAAGTGCATTTGAAATTCAGATAGTATCCGAAATAAATATATACGTAAACGACAACATCTCTACATCTTCCCCACCAACATCTTTCATGTGGAACGTCTGTCTGTCTGTCTGTTGCCGCGCACGAATAACAACCACGCGCAGAAGAAAGCTTTTTGCATACTTTGCTTCATTTTTCTTGCTTTTCGGGCGACGGTCCTCACATGTATTTGTTATTCTTCCTCCCTTGCCCATTTGTCGCTTGTTTGTTTGTTTGTTGTTGTTTGTGTGTCACTTAGGTATATATTCCTTGGAGTACCATCAACATCCAGTGAACAGTGCGCGAGCGGCGGCTTCGAGGGAACGGATTAGAACTTTTCCGACCGTGGAAAAAGTGAGCGCCCAAGGAGGGTACACGCAAATCTGTTTCGGATTTTCGAGCGGCCCGCATTCATATGTGCGGCTGGAAATTTACCATTCGTGTTTAGGGTCTCGTATGTGACGAATGCGCACTTGCCGAAACCGGAAGTCCCCAGAGGTGGCCCCCGGGGGGAAGAGTGCACCCGTTTGTTCGTGCGTCCACATCCACGCTAGATTTAAATTTAATAAACGTCAGCAAAGCGGAAAGCGCTAGAGCCGGAAACCCTGTTCCAGCGCCCGAAAAGTGCGAATAAAACAAGTCATTGCCATTGTCGAATGCCAGCCCCAGCGAATGTGCGCACCTAACTAACGGAAAAAGCTTTTTCCCCGACGCGCGAAAGTTTTCTGCAACTCAAACTAAAACGTAGGGTGAAATTTACATGTATTCTAATTCTCAATACACAAAGTACCCTTGGCGCACAAACATGTGTTTTTCTGCCTAGTTTGCTAAAAGTTTCCAACAAACATCAATTACTACACTCTTTCCGAATCTGTTATTTATTCTCGAGAAGTTAGTCGCCCATTTTCACGGCTTTCAAAATGCTGAACGTTGGAGGTAGGTCCCCGTTGGCAGTTTGCAAGTGAATTGCGAAGCAGCGGAATGTACAGTTTCGTTTTAATCGCCGGATAAAGTCGGAGCATAGGGCCGCGCTTTATTTCACTACCGGGGCCGGTGTGGCTGTAGCAATCTGCACCAATCTAAAGCGAGCATTATGTTTATACAAACAAAATAATTACTCCGAGCGGTGCGTGTGTGGGTGGCAGCCTTCTTCCTGAATACGTGGCTGGCGAGGGGGTGGAAGGGAGTTGAGTCCTTCCAAATGCCAAACACGGGAATGCATTTCCCACTTCATTTCCTTTCGGATTTTATCCTCATTGTTTCGCGTCCGTCGCCTGTCGCCATGCTTTTGTTTTCCGCACACGTTCTTCTTGTGCGCGTCTTTTCGCGCCGAGAACAGGTGCCCCACGTACACTTCTCAGTGTCTCCGCAGCAAATCCAATGAGGTTTAAGGTTTGCCGAATCCGGATTTGTTCGCTCCGTTTTATTTAACTTTGTTTTTCAACTTTTCCTTTGCATTTCGTTCGTCCGCCGCCGTTTTTGTCCACCAGCGCGCACATTGTATCCGTTTAATTCTCTCGGCCGGCCGCAGCGAAAAAGATTGAGTGTGTTCGTTAGCGTTTGTTGCTTTAATTAAGAAACAAGCAATCAAAGCTTCTTTCTCGTTCTCTTTCGACTCGGCCACAGAATTTGGAAACTTTTCGCGGCAAATATTCGTATCTCATCACCACTCGTGCTGGATGCTTAACCGCCAACACAAAAGATTTCACAGTTTGCACAAAACTCGGTTTTATTCTAACGAGTCAAATTTCTATTAAATAATTTCATGATGAAAATAAATTAATTTAATTTCGTGCCACTATTCACGCGGCGCATTAATTATAAGTAGAATAAGTTGCGCGGATGTGGATTGTGGTGAACGGCTCGAAAAGCGGTAAATGAGCTTACGAAGTTCATTTCAAATAATACGGGATATACAACATTATGCGTGTGATGCCTTCCGTCTCTTCAAAGTCTAAAGCTTTTTGCATAGTATTATTTAATGAATATTTTAATTTGCAGCTTAGCATTTGAGTGTATACATGTCCGTTTTCATAATTCTCTTATTCCTCGCAAAATTCAACAATTTACGTGCGCGCGTTAAAGTTGGTTGAGTTGCAAATCCTCTATTGCAAATCCCGAATTGAAATAATACTCGCTGTACGATTTAAATAAAATTTTGCTCGAGCAAAAAAAAACGTTGAGCAGATTAAAATATAATACCTAGATTTCAAAGGCTTATGAATATTATAATCCTGTATTTTAATTCGGTGTATTTAAATATATCATTTCAGCCGCATTTCAAATTCATACGGCATGTCATTCAGGCGTTGCCCTATTTTCGCACCTTCCAGCTTGTCAATTTTGGCATCGACATCGTTGCGAGGATATTTCCAGTTTCATTTGCACGCTTGCCATATGAAACCAATCCCAAGAATGGGGCCGACACATCTCGTAACCCTCCGACAGGTGTCTCGATGTAAGACGATAAGCCTTCCATCAAAGCCGACATCCCACACATTCTTGGCTTTTTGTTCCGACGACGAGATGTGTCTTTTCTCGTCTCTTTAAAAAGACGTGTGCCAATATCCTTTTACTTCCATTCATATAGAAGAGGAAGTAAGCAATAAAAGAAAGACCGGTGGTGTAAATCTTGTTGGATTTGCACCTTATAAGAAAGGTTAAAAATCTAAATCTAATTCAAATGCTACAATGAATCAATCAAACTGAGCCATTTATTAACTTGTAAAATTTCGCAAGTATTACAAACCGTCAATAAATAATTTGCGTGGATTTTCTAATTAAATTATTTGAATTATAACGATAATTTCATCAATTCCAAGAAATTTTATTTCATGTATTTAAAAAATTTGTTTGATATAAACGAATGTTTCATGAATATGCATCAATCATGGAATCAACAACAACCTCTTGTTTTTCGGCAGATTTCCGCAAATCATTATAATAAATATACATGAGGCATATTTATCAGAATCAGAAATTTTAGGCAGCGTAACAAAAACGGTTTCTCGCTTTCATTTCATCAACGTGCGCTGCCATCCTTTCATTCTTGTAAATATTAATCATGAGACGAACAAGAAACGTTAATAGAATGACATGTAATACACAAAACAGAAGCATTAGAAGATGCTATCTTATATAAACATAAGTGGAACGAAAAGATGAAGTAGATAAATACTTGACAGCCAATAATAAATAACATCATTATTTCGTTACCATGAATCATTTCCTTGATAAGTTTTGAACATATTAAGTTATTAATATAACATTATTTTGTATTTTAATATTAACAAAATATAAAATGTAAGATATTTATATGTTAAAAATAAGCAAATTGTGAGGAGAAATTATACAGATGAATTTTAATCATTTTAGTTTGCGTATGGCGTACTTCGCCACATTGATGTATTTCAACCCGGAAGAATTGTTACCAGAGCACGTTTTGCGGTGGTGCGCGGACACAATGGGACGTGCAAAATTCTCGCACTAACTAAATGTGAGTTTTCCACATTGTGCGCTAAAACTAAAGGTGTTTATGGACGCCTCTTCATGTAATACGTATATTTTGCACAATGTGCATGCACGTTGTAGACTCAAATGTGAAAATGGAATAAACTGAACACACATATAATAAATTATGCATATGCATAACATACCTGACCTCACCTTATCTACACGTACGTTAACGCACGCAACATGTAATTGTCGACAAGTAAATTACGGAATAGTATTCCTGCTGTGAAAGCTTACATACTACGTATGCTTCTAGTAAAATGGTAATGACTACATTTCTACGCATCATGTACCAAATGCTTTGTATGCATTATGCTACCAGATAATGTCCAAAATACAAAAGCTAGGAAAAGCAATATTTTAAATGCAATACATGATGACTTTGGTATATTTATCATTAAGGCATAGCAATCTTAAATCTGATGCAGATAGTATTGGCATAGTGACCGCGAACAGTGCATTGACGAGTAAATCTTGACAAGGGATGTCGGAAACTAGCAAACACCTCTGATTTGCGACCATTAATCACAACCTCCTTCATCTTCCGATCTTCCTTTTATTCACTGCGAACAGTTACCAACGGCAACATCTTCACAGCACTACAATGATTTGCAACTGCTAGAACGGAGTATGATACATCGTTAGAATAAACCTATGCATCAAAGTCTACCTCCTATTATCTATCCTTTTACCTGCTGATAAAATACATAGTTACGCTATATCAAATATTGGTTTTATGTACATTATATGTATTATTAAAACTTTTAGAATTAGTGAAAATAGCGTGATTTCCGTATGCAAGTGAAGTAATGTTTTATTAATTTTCCATGAAATCTCCTCTCTGGCGTTCTAATTTATATTACGGTGCGTGATTAATGAAACCAACAAGTTAGCTGACACGCAACAAGTTACAGAAATGCAATCGTTAATTATCCACTAAAGTAAACGTAATATAAATGCACAGAATAAGATTCAGATTTATATAATGTCAAAAATAGTCTCATATTTCTTAGGGTTGTTGTAAATTTACCTGTGATTGTTGTCAGCGCAATGAGCAGTATTCCACAGAAAATGTCTGAAAATCCTGACATTTTGTTCACCCACAGTTTCGATAGTTCAGCCACGCACATTGATTACAATAAATCCAAATAAAATTCTTTTGTAATAATCTACTTAAAAATATACACAGCAACATATTTGCTATTATTATCTGCGATGAAAAAGTACAAATTAATAAAGAACTCACGAAAATGTAACATGATTTGGCAATGTTCACTGATCACTTAGTTTGGCTAATAATATCCCGATGCCGACTTCACTTTCTTTGTGTTTTATAACGTTATAACGTGTTGATATGGATCGGCAGCGCGAAAGATTGCCGTGTGTATTTTGATTCGCAATACAACCCCCTCGTCGGTGGTGGGTAACGCGACAACAGTGTGCCGCACACTGGCGAGTCCAAGAGTTAGAAACGAGGGCATATCGTCAGCAGGAACGAGCGCAGCAGGAAAGCGCGACGCACGCGCGGGTGTAGCTTCCTGCGCCAAACCGAACGAACACGCAACATCACCGCACCGCTTCCCGCCGATATAGGTACTACTCTGTTGCGCTTCGTCTCGATGCACACCAGAGGATCTACGATCTGTGAATGACCCTGGCATCGAAAATAAAAAATTTAGCTATCTAAACAGCATTTGAAGCCAATTCAACCATCGTCAATCAATACTCTGTAAATTAGTATCTTGATTCAAAACTATTCGCGCCAAGTCAGGCATTTTGGAATATATTATTTTCCGCATCTTAATGAAGTGAAAATCAATTAGATCCCGCACCGGGGTTTAAACGATCCTGTTTCTGTCCAAAATATGAATATTCATGACTAATAAATTTCTGCACCTATTCCAATCAAGTCGTTTCGAATCCGTCTCTAACCGTATGCATTGGCGAGAAAACAGTGGAAAGATTAAACTATTTAGTTAAGTTTCAATGCTTTATTATTAAAAACTTTAACCGATGTTAGAAATTTTCAGCAAATTCGTGTTATCACAACCCTTCTCATAAAATGACAAAGAAAAAGAAGCAGAACGATGGCAAACGGCCGAAGCATATGAAAACTTAAAGATAAGAACGGTCAATGGTGTCGCTAAAGTAAACGCGCGTATGTTATGTTATCCTTGCAAGGACTGCATGTGCGCTCGCATCATAAAATAGATAACGTATCGTCTCACCCGCCATATGCCAAGCCAGAATTTTATAAGTTGATTTACGACTGTTGAAAACAAACAAATAAATTTAAATCATACAAATCAAACTTAAAATTGTTAAAGCTTAACTACAAATCTGTATGACTAGTATTTTTATTACTGAGTTTCGTACAAAAAAGTTATTTCTGTTGTTAAGAATATCAAACGGAAAAAAAGTAATAATTCACATCGATTGTGCGTCTATCATGATTATTTTTTATTAGACTCTGACTGCTAGCTTAATCGACGCATTAAGTGTGAAATTACTTTTATTTTTGTTTGCCATGGCTGAGAAAGGAACGCAACAAAGCAATAAAGGAAAACCGTACTCCGCGAAACCGTATTTTGCGTTTTGAGTTTTTATTTGTTGTGCGTATCAAATTACTAACTTGGATTAAGTAAAGAAGCAAGAAAAACTTTTGCACAACTTTCTTTCGAGTGGAAAATTAATCTCAGCAAGCACGACCAAATACGTTACCTACATCAATAAATTGCACAAAGCAAGTGGTTGTGTATCCGAACTTTCCCTCCGCATTTTTGCCTACTAAGTAAAGCCGTGACATCTACGGCTATGTGACAAAGTCGCAATGTTGCAGTAAGGAAGGGAACGGTCTCGCTAATGAAACCGATTTGACTTCGGAAGGCGGGATAATTACGATGGCGTTCAACGGTTCAATGCTAACGACTGCTAATGACATTGTATGTAAACACGACCACGGACCGACCTGCAGACGGAGAATTGAAGCGCAGCGGACCCGAATTTTGATCGGGTGCGTCCGTCCTAAACCAACAAACCACCACCACAGCTAGCAGCGGTGGAGGTGCATGGCGATCGCGAACGACGTAGACTGATAGAATAAGGGCGGACCTGCTACAAGTCCAACTTATCTAATTAAAGCATTTCATTTCGAATGCAAATTATATTTTGATGCGCCAACGCGCAGGATGAAACATTTCCATGACGCCAAAACCGGAGAGAATGTTTTTAATGAAGCGCAAGCAGCGATAAAATTAGTTAATTTTCGAGCCGAAATAGCTACGGGCGTAGAGGAAAATCTGACTTCGTTTATTTTATAGGCTCCATCAGCAGAGCGTGTGACGGGTGTAAATCTGGAAATAATCAAACTTTAATACCTGTCCGTTCCCTTTTAGTTCGTTCGCAAATGTCGTTCGAGTGAATGTTTCCCAAGGAAAGGCCTTTGAAGAGGCGGCGCCGCGCCGGGGTGGGTTGTTAAGGATGCCGGAATATTTGCATAGAAATTTCGGAATGAATACGCGATGACTATGACGACGACGTCGCCCGGCCACGTCGACAGCGACGTTGATGATGGCACTCCGGAAAAACCTTTTTCCGGATGCATCGAATTATGGTTAATTTTAAATTTAAATTTTTACTGTACTCTCGGCGATAATAAAAATTTCATTACGCATCCGGAATGGATACGTATTAATTTTGTATGCGGCATAATCAGATTAATTATTGCAATGCTTTTACAAAATTGAATTTTTTTTTGGGTACGCGTGTATCAACATCTACAATCCAAACTGCAAATATGAAATACAGGACCTAAAGTTATTGAAAATCTTTTACAAGAATAACATTTTGTAATAATATATATTTGAAATTTGCGTATTTAGTTAATTTTCATTTAATTTTTAACAAGTATCTATTCCCCTCAAAACGAGATCCTGTTTTAATTAAAACTAGAACCGCAATGTAGCACTGGCACACATTCGAGAAATAATAAAAGTAGTAACACCTCGACCGCATGTCGAATAATTTTGTTAATTAATAAAGTTTTCCGTTTTCAATGCAAATATACCTTCCATATAATTTTAAATAGAATTGTATAAAATTAAGTCAACATTCGCATTCATGATGAAACTTTATTCTGACTGTTATGACGAAACTACATGAAGTAGCACTTCGGCGAAGGACATCGATAGTGATTAATTAATTCATATGAAAGTTCCGGTTCATTTGCTACATCTTAATGATCCGGCTAACGCATTTCTCAAGTAGTGTCGTTTGCAACATTGGCGCGTTTTCCTCCCATTGATATTCTCTTATCCATAACTATAGTACTAAAATATTTTGTTAGTTTTGCTTAATTACTAGTGCCTCCCACCGTGTCGGGTTTAATTAGTGTTTCTGACCGTAACAAACAACGCAAGCATACACAAGAAATTCGTCCATAGCTTCAATAAATAATTTAATTAAAACAATGTGTGAAAATTGGGCAATTGTGAATTGAAAATCAATATCAAAATGTGAAAATATGCAATGTCACAGGGGAAATTCCCATAAGGTGGCAGTCACCACGGGCATAGCTTGAAGGTGGTGCAAATAGAATTGTTGTGGTTGCGCTTGTTGCTCGTTTAGTCACCCTTCACCTTTACTCTACTATTCTTGCCCTTCTACTCTTCCGTCCCTAGCGCATTTGCGTCGTGTAAACGGTGTCACCGAGGGAGCGGTACAAAATGTTTTTCCCAACATTATTGCGCCGGGTGTAGTTATTACAATTACGACTGTGTTCCTTCCTGTCCTCCGGCTCCACCAGCTTCAATATCTCTCCGTTTATGAAGCGATTATAGCGTTTATTTCTATTCTGCAAATTCGATAAAATTTGGACTCTAAACAATTGTCAGCAACATAGCAGGGTAAATTCATAAGCGTGTAATAGTGACATTTTTAATCACTGGATATATACGCAAATAAAGGGTTGTATATTAAATTACGCAGAAATTTCCAGCCATAATCCTTGTAAAAAATTAAGCGATTAAATACCGACACACAAATATTATGCAACATAATTTGCTTTGTTTGCACAAAGCGCAACATTTTTGGCATCCGTTTCGCATCGAGAATGCCCATCGCTACAATGCGTAAAGTTTCATGCCGGAAGAACGTGAAACAAAACCACATCAATCAGCGCGGTATATCAAATAAAGTACAATTTGCATTAATTTGCAAATGCCTACAATTTTTGATATTATTACATTTGTTGAAATTTATTATTTGTAGAATTTGTAAAGCGTCAAAATTGAAAACAGATCAACTGTTATTCGCGGAAAAATGGTCGAGTATTATTGTAGGTAATATGAAAAACAAAGCATGACGGTTAGTTTCTGATGTGAAATATTACACATAAATATATACAATTTCGGGTAAAAAATTGGATAACTAGACGAAAAGTAACTTCATAACGCACATCATTTTCATCGACATCATCATAAAATGTTTTGGTATATAAAGAAAAAATGCCATTAAAGCTTGTTTGTATTCTACGGCAAAAGAACAATAAATTTGCCATTTCCTATAATTTACGAAAATAGTTGAATCAAGACATCAATTTCTTGATGAAAGCAATAATACCTAATCGAACAAATTAGTGTTTATATAAAACTTATAAAATATATCAAAATAAATATCACCCTTATTTTTTTTTCATTTCTTCAGTATAGTTTAATAGGTCTATTTGTACAAAACTGCTCAACAAACTTGGAACATAAATGGCAACTATCCTTCTTTCGGGCAGAGTTACTTCATATAAAATATGTAAACTATATAAATATTTGATGAAGAGTGACGACAACGACGAAACGGAATAATGCCAGCGCACGCGTGGCGAATATGAGGAACCTTGCAAAGTTTGAGAGGTTAACCAGCACGACCATCTACCCGAAAAACGGTGTCACTCATCATATCCTAGCTCACTCTTTCATTTTACAAGCGTTCCTTTTGCGACGGTTGTTACGCTGACAATGTCAAAACGATAAGAAATGTTCGTCCCTTTTTTTGGCATCTTCAGGATGTGGATATTTATAGCAAGACATTGATATTGACATCAAATTCGTATTGACGAATTGGCACATTATCAACCTTCATGCATAGATATTTTTAGGCTTCCTTTTGGGATTATCAAAAACGTCACCTAATCTTTTTATCCATAATTAAACAAGCAATAGAAAAGAATATGTCTGAAATGCAATAATTATCGGTGTTATTTGCTGGAAAATTTTAAAAGATAAAGAAAACATGTTTAACTAGATCTGAGAATTGTAAATATAACAAAATACTTATTCATATTACGTGCTCAAAGCGACAATCGTGAACAAAAGCAAATTATTGTTCAAGCGCTCAAACTAGCGGCAATTTGCGTGTAAATTTCCCACTTCTTTTCTATGTTACTATATATAAGTTGTAATTTGCTCGTAATTTGCGTGTAGGTGGGATAAGCATCAGAGGATCCTGCGCACGACTGAGGGGAGTGCGTGTGTGGCAGTGTGGAAATGTATATTTATGATAATGGAACAAAATAAAACACGCCAGCATGCAGGTAACGACCTGTAAATATTGTAATGACCACCATATTAATATGTATGATCTCCGGTAATAAAACGTTTCCGCGTGTGTGCGCGAGATGACAAAAAACCACCACCACCCCCGGCGAACCAGAGAAGGAACAGGTAAACGAAGTGGAAAATACAATAAACATTGAAAAGGGCATCTGAATTAAATCTAAATAAAGAAACTGGTGGGAAATAAAATTAGAAAGTTTTCTTACCGGAAAAGAAAAGAAAATTATATAAGAAAAATAAGTAATGTTAAATCTAGGCTAATGGTTTTACAATTCTTATTCATGCCATTAAAACATTTAATGTATTTTGCAAGCTAAATAACTCCAGGTTATTAACCTTAATAAAAATGAAACATAAAATTGTATATGAAAGAATCAGGACTATTATAACCTTTTAGTTAAGACCAGAACTTCATTAAATAAGATACTGATGTACTGAAAATTAATAAAGAATTTGTATAATTTCAAATTGTTGCGAAGAAAATTTACCCATTTGCCATGTAGGTGAAACAATTCGACAGCATTTTTGCAGCATTGAATTAAATTAGGAAAAATGTGAAAATATTTGCAAGCGTAATATATACGCACGTTCAACGCAATATTTCTATATTAACTAAAATATTTGCCGGCCATTATTCATCAGCTTTGCGGTCATAATTTTTGTGCATCCGCACCACGTTTCACAATCATATGCGTGAAAAAAAACTTTAACCAATTTTTGTTTTTCAGCTGTGCTTCGCATCCATCCGGAATTTTTTTCTCGTTTGTTTTCCATCAACCTTTCCCACATGTGGGTTTTATTATTACATCAACACACCGTCGACGCGCATGTGTGCGTATTTTTTCAGTTGTTTATTGCAAAAAATGTTCCAGTTATAAATCATGTCCACCGCCAATAAATCTATTGTTTTTCTCCCAAATACTAATATACATTTCAAAAAATAAATGGAAATCGGAAAAATAGAGCATGAAAAAAGTTATATTAATGTTTGATCGAACGTGAATCGATGCAAACGCACTGCGACGGGGATATAAGTAGCAAAAACCATTTTTATGAAACGCCCACGCTTACCACACACGGTCAAGATATTTCCAATCTAATATTACCCGAAAGGCGTGCTCACAGCTGGCGGTTGGAGTTTTTCCTTCGGCGCACAAGAAAAAACGGGAGATATTTCTGTATCCGTGTGAAACAACATTGCTTTCGATTAGTAGTAGGGTCTTATCACTCATTTCTTTCCGCCGCTAATATTTGGATGGACGCAAAAACACGGCGCGGCGCGTAATGAAGGAAGCAATTTAAAAGGATTCCGCAATGCGACACGGAATTAATATTAAAATACGATGCGATTGGGAAAATTCCTCTCTCTGCGGTCGATACGAAATTATACCACCGAATACGAATTGCCGTCTTTCCGCACCTCATTTATTTCCTCATTCATATTTCAAACAACATTTCACTATTTGCGCTCGTAACGTCTATACGCTTATTCCAATTGCAATTTATATCCAGCGACCGTATGCAAATTCCTCGCCGGCGTGCACGGTAATTGCAGCATGGTGTAAATGACGGCATCAACTTCATATGGCTAAATAAAACATCCAGCCATAAAATGCAAACCATTCTTATTGAAAAAAATCGTTATGCAATTTCCAGCGGATATATTGATACAAATCGATTCCAATTTCCAGCGCCGAGAAAAGTACGAGCGAAATAGTAGCGCAGTAATTGAATTCATTATGCAGCAAAAGTAATTGAATGTGTCAGCGAGCGTAAAAGAAGGAAGTGGTTGGCTGCGGGGGCGGCAGGCGAATGCAAGCCGGGCCCCCGGCCTGTCGGACATGCAATCAACGGCGTCGAGCGTCGTGTGGATTCTTTTACAGCAGCGCTCGAAATATCGTTTAGCTATTGCTTTTTCGCCACATATATAGCGTGTTTACGGCCCATTCGAATGCTAAACGCCCCGCGGGCGCAACGCTAAATATCCATGTTAATAGCGCACCACACATCACATCGACGACCAAAAAAGAACCGCGTGGGTGTGTGTTTCTGTTCGACACTCTAGGAAATTAGTCGATTATAAACGTCATGCGACGCTTATTGAGATTTTCTTTTGCTGAGTGGGAAAGCGTTGTTTATAGGATATTTGACGCGACAAGTACCAAATTATAATTGCTAGCAGGTGGTATTCAAAGCACGAAAAATAATTTTATATTACACATATAAACATAATAATATTTTACACTTTCCAAAATATTGCAGTAAAACAGCGCAATGAAAGTATAATTTCAGTAGTGTACACTTATGGGTCGTAAGCGGCAGGATAATCCACGGCAATCACGTAATAGTAATTTTTATAGCATTACATCAGCGCGTCAATACCGAGTACGAACATTTGTTTACGGTCCAGCGAAGTAGTTGTTTCGAAATTGTCGACGAATAAAATTGCGCAACTGAAAACGGAGCGCAACGTGTGCGAAAAGTTAAAGGAGAGTTTGCCACTACACCGCCGACGGGGGAAGGCGTTATTCATAATGGATTCCACAATGGCGCTCGCGCATCCGGCTCAACTTGCAACTTTTATTGAGTTTCAGTTCGCATTGTGTCAATTTGCGTGTTTATGGAAACGCTTTAGCCCGAGGCGTTATTTAAATAATAATTAAATACCATAATGTAAATTGCTTCAATTTTATTTTTATGAAATAACAATTGTGTTTTCACTGAAAGCGAAATGGAGTTAAATTATTGTAGGCATTTAGAGATGACTTCCTGGGATCGATTTTCATCTCAACTTGCCGCCTCTCAGGACGCACATATGAAGGATATACTCGTAGGAGTAGTGCAAGCTGGTGTCGCCTTTCACACCATCTCAATCATCGTGCTCTAATTACTTTGGCGTTCGATTACCGCCTAGCAACCCGGTGGAAGCACTTAGAATTCGCTGATGGGGCCTTGCGGAATCCAACCAATTTCTGCTTTCAACCGATTTCAATTTACGGCAATATTTTTGTTGTAAATTTAAATAAATGAATATTTTGCCGGCCGGCATTCGTCAAGTCGGGAGAGTAACAATGTGACAATGGCGTGTGACTAATAGTCCGAATTGTGCGCACAATGTGGTAATAAAACACTCCAGCTACACGGTGGTGAAACCCCTTGTGTATGCAGCACAGCAGCGCCTCATTGTGAAATAGTCGGGCGCCACTATGGTGGTGTATGCGTACGACACTAATTCAACCTAATTTAATCATCACCCAACCAACTGCCAGCCGCCCAGCATCATTTTCGCGCCGGCTACAACATGTTCGCCAATTAAGAAAACCAAATTACGAAGTGTGACAAAAAATAGAAGGAACAAAAATCGACAGTTTTAACACAAATATTTCAATGCAATAAAAATATTTCTAAATATAGATAGTATGTATATAAATTAATAACGCTATTAGACAGATGAACAAATGATAAATTAATATATTCAACCATCTTCATAGGTTTCATTAATTCGAAACGCATAGCTAGCTGTTTAACCGGAGTAAAGCATATCTAAATCAGATTTTATAAAGGATTATTATTCGGACTTCATTAACACAATTATTTTACGACGTGCTCGAAATTATAGTGTGCCAGCGCTCAAATAATTGCATTAGAGCTGAAAGCAGCACGAATACGAGAAAAGGGCGAAAGGGTTAATAGGTCAACAATGAAACAATGGCTACTGTACTGTATGTTTCTGTCAAAAACTTAAATTAATGATAAGAATGAATGTCATGTTACCCACCATTTTGTAAGGGTTGGATATCACATAAACCCGATAATTACGACCCGTGTTGAAATTAATTATACATCAACAATGCGTTGTAGAGGCGCGGGGATATTAAGTATAATATTCAAATACTTAAATCTGATTTACTTGTTATGATCATAAAGTATGATATTTAATTGTCATGATCATAAAGTATAATATTTAATTGTT
>JARJDR010005188.1:0-13582 GCA_030264135.1 Myllaena sp. GC000078 | reverse complement strand
CGACGCGTTTCGGCGACCGCAGTCAGCGACGTCGCACGCGTAATCTCGATTTGTAAAGTCGGATTACGGCGACGCGTCGCGTCCGAATCCGCTCGCCGCCACCGCCGCCGTCGTGATTCTGTTACAGTTTCGAAACTTCAATTTGGACTTACGGGGAGAGGGATATGACGAGTGGCGGGCGATCCCATCAACGAGCAAAATACAAATTCGTACCGCATCCCAAATGAGAATTTCAATATGTGGATATGTCCTGGGAGCAATCATCCCTCTCCCTTCCAAGCACGCGTTTGCATATGGTGTTCTTCTTATTTTAACAATAACCCGTTTTATGAAGGCGCAGCGCCCGATCTCCGCCCCGAATGAAGTGATCATCCGCTTTGTATGTCGTCCCTTTTGTCCCTAGCCGGGCCCCGAACGGCTACGTCCAGACGTTCTTTTGTGCATCTTTAGCAGATAAGTTCTCTCTATTTGCCAAACGATCAACAATCGCTCGGTGGACACGCAAAAATCTCTCCGGCGACGAGCTCGGAGACACAATCATGCATTACGTAATGATAGCGCTGCCTTTGTGGTCGCTACGTGTGTGTGTGTGTGTGTGTTTTGCAAAAATGCAAAAAGATTCATCCGGATAAAAACCGTGGGATTACATTTGCCCTTAAGGCGAATTTTTATTCAACATGGTATCTACATTTTATTTTATATATTATATCAAACTACGATAGAAGAGTGATGGATCATTTCCACGAATTGGGATGCGTCCACATGTAACAATAATTTTCGATTTAGCCACTAATTAATTTGCTTCTGGAGTTAAGCAAATCGGTAGGACGCGCGCGTGGTTGTGGCGGTGGCTGGCAATCATCGGTTGCGCACTTTGGTGATGTTATTTAATTTGCGCTGCGGCGCTCGAGATAAATAGCCGCAAGCGATATGCATGGCTTCACCGCTTTGACTGGCAATCTGATTAACGTCGATGAATTTTGGCACGCAACGCGTATGCATTTACGCGTATGATGAGTTTGTCGCCCATACGCAAGCTCATTAATACTTCATCCCGCGCGCGTTGAATGCACGCAGCGATATTGTCGCCGCGCTCGTGCAGGCCTCGTTATCGCCTGTGCAATTCCTGGGACAATGCACTTCATTCACTATTGAAAGCGGCCGAACACCGCAATGCTACATGTTGCATACATGAGCTTTCAGGAATTGACATAATATTATCTTGTAAACCGGCGCTGCAATCAACTATATCGGCGGTGAAGCACTGGTGCTTCATAATATCGTGATTAGATCTCCACTGGCATCTTGCTGATGAATTGAATTAAGTCGGTTCTTAGAAAATTAAATTAGATAACTTACAACGTTGTAAATAAGAAAATTTAAATCAGTTTACGTAATGAGTAAAACGGTGGGTGTTATTGAAAGATTTATTTGCATTCTCATCCCGATTGGTTATATATGCATACTTAGGGGATGGTGATGCAACGCGCATATCCAACACATAGGTATAGCCATCGCATATCTCTGGCCGAATGCAGACGCGTATTGATTGGGGCGCGTGTCAACCGCGGGTGGTATCCATCACTTCGTCATCACGAATCTCACATCCCCGTGCAATTATAGTCAAAAGCGCCGCATTCCGTATTGTCGTGCGTGTATGGTATGTGTGTGGATGAGCTCGAGCGCAAAGCTGAAAAGCAACCAATAAATAAAATCGAGAGAAACTATCCGGATGAACGACCGTCGGCGCGAAATCGCCGGAAACGCCGGAAAATCGAAAAACGAATGCGAAAAATAAAAGGTGCTGGAAATGGATTGCACGCGCACCAAATGGATTTCCTACGGGCCTCTCTTTCGGTCTGCTTGCCGCCCCGCAATATTTCCGCGAAGATCGGTTTGTTGTGTAGCCGGACGGAAAGGTGGACCCTGGCAAAACCATCACATGCCGCTATCGAATATAAGCGGCCACCTTCCTTCATCAATATCCGTGTCTCGCATCCTATCGATTATCTGCTGAGCGCGGCGCGCATTGAAATTTCAATAATTGAGTATTTGCGTTGCATGATAAGCTTATCTATTTATTTCACATGTGCGCTGATTGCGTTTTGATTAATTTGTGCGCTGTTCAACATTTTACACATCGCAGGACTTTTGGAACAATATGATTGTAATCGGGACAACCTCAAACCTCACAAATGCATCGTGTGCAAATGCATAAGGCTCTGGATGGAAACCCATGCAATAATTCGAATTATTTTGTATCTAGGAGATCGAGGGAATGGAGGAGGATGTGAGGGAATAGGCAAGCAAGCACGTGCAAAATGATAACAATAAACGTTTGTATTTTGCGTATTGTTGCCGCATGCCGGCGAGAAGACCATCGCGCGTTCATGCGGATGAATACGCGGTCGATGGCTAAAACGTACACCACCATCCTGGCGGCGCCGGCGGCAGCGGTCGACCGCATATACCAACATTGTATTTATATGCGAATGAAGACTTTCTATGGCGTTGAAACGAACGCATGGCATGGCGAGGCGAAATCTCTGTATGCAAAACGCGACCAGCCGGCGCGCGTTGACTGACACGTCTGCCGGCGCGCGTATAAAGGGGTTGCACGGATGCGAATAGAACAACGTGCGTGGGCGAGAGTGAGTATCCGCGCGTATGTGTATGCATACAGCTGGTTATGAGTATATAGCGACATCGATGCGGAGGAAAGGGGCTGATATCACCCCGATACATGTGAGCCGTTGAAAATAGCCGGGATTGTTGTTGATGGGCAGGGATGATGCGGCGCAGCCGATAACGGGGCATGTTGTAGATGACTAAAGGATGCGAGCGGGCGCTGTCGATGCCCGTGAACAATGTCGTCGCTTCTTGAAAACAAGCCTTGCGCAGGAAATCAGTCTATAAATGTTTGACGTAAATCGATGCAACATTATTGATTTTTATCGTATTCACCCAACGTGATGAAATCAATGGCAAGTTTAACGACACAAGTGTTTGTGTCGCAACGCTTATTTGATTGGATCGCAATCACCGCAATTGAGTGATACGAATCGCATAGTTATGAAATAAATCAGGTAATTAACTTATCAGCTGACGTGAGTGGTTGGAAATTTTAATGTTGCGCAATTGGGCCGCAAATTTGGTGAGAGTGTGAAACATCCTGTATGAATCACCTAATTAGAACACACTGAATGTAGAATAAATGACAATATTCATGATGATGGATAACAGTACACCCTAATATGTATGTCGAATATGCCCAGCTGTGTTGGCTGCCTTAATGAGATACGTTTCAGAAACAGACCTCGCTCTGTATTAATAAGTTTGCCGCGACGCACTGAGAGTGAATATCGCACTTGCGGCAGCTATAAGAAAATGTATCTTAATGCCTGAGGAAACTGATAACTTCTCTGGTGTCATTTGCAGTTTTTCCTATATACGTGTTAAAATTTACGTTCTGATTTCCATGAATTTAACAAATCGCGCGTAGCCACCTGTTGTACCCTGTTTAAGCATAAAATGGCAAATTTTCGAACACAGCGATGCCGCAAAAATGTACGAGAATGTTAATAAACCGAGTTGGAAACATGAGACGCTAATTGAGCCGAGTGCCGATTACGCTGCGCATTCCGGCTGGCAGTTGGGCAGTGGGTGGGCCGCTAATCGATTACCCTTGTTACGAATAACTGTAATTATATGATTATCAGAGACTTCCCCGCCCGCCGTGTAACTACGCCAAGGACATCGATCAAACGCACACCATACCAATTAGATGGGGAGGTTCTTAGCCTAAAGTGCTTCGGTTCACTACGTGTTCGTGAAACTGGAAGTCCGCGTTCGTTAACGTCTGCATCCGGTAGTTTACACATGGCGATCATTAGATAATTTTCAATTAACGATGTGCACTGGTCACAAATTGATCACTGGCCACTGTCTAAAAACACGGGTATAGAGCGTTTATTGAAATTTAATTGAATTTAGAAGCATTGTATTCAATATTCAATTTAAATCGTAATTAAGTAATCATATTTGATGCGAAAAGTGCAAATGCCACTTTTTGCCCTATGCAATTTGGGAGCGAGTAATATTTGAACTTGTCGATATATCAAATCGAAAATGAATGCAATTACTACAGTGATTCAGCATGCGCAAATTAAGTATTGTTAACAAACGAATTAATTGCGGTATGCATCGCACATTTATGGAATTCAATTTGGAAACACGTCAATTAAATTTCATCCCTTCACTGCAATAAATTTATACAAAATATTTCTGTTTTCGACTTGTTACCTACTGACAACTAGCATTGTATGTTTGAAAATCATCACAACGCTTCAACGATGTCAATTACAAACGGAAAACTTTGGCGCTTTTAGCTACAATTTGCGACAAATTTCGGCCAGCGTCGAAAACAACCAGCAGCGATCCTTGAAAACATCAAAGCGCGTGCGGTATCGAACGCGTCGCAAGGCTCGCGGGCGCCTAACGAATCGTGCAATTATTTCGAGCATTTTCGCAACCCACTGCGTCCATTTCGACCGACCACCATTTCTTCCTAATTCTCAACTCCACATTCAGCTCGTTTCATGTTGATATAAATTGTCCATTCGACTCTAGCCCTCATTCATTCGAACAACGTAATAATTGCGATGCTACATTTAACTAAACTATATGCGAATTTCAGAACGCAGGAAATAAACAAATTTGTTAATTAGCATGACTATTGTGTAAATACCAGAAGAGGGATCAATTGGAAAATAAATGCAAAACATTTACGTCGTGAAAAACAACGCGACATAAAAAGTGCCGCATCATTGTGAGAATTTTGCAGTGCGCCATCATCACCATCCAACGCGTAAGGGAAACGAGCCTGCGGAAGTTGATGAAAATGCACGGATTGCGAAGGTTGCTGCCGCCTTAGCGCATGCCGTGTGCGCTAGGGTGGTTGGTTGGCAACGCAATTCGGGCGGTTTATCAGCAGCGCAAAGTTATCGTCGGCAATCGGCAAACTAAACTTGCGTGCCGTAATGACGAGATGACTGAAAGATAGGTATCACATCAAATGGGCTGTATGGGCTGTATGTACTACGAGTATATGCTCGCGCTGTGTTTAAAAGAGGCATCAGCGAGCGAGCGCTCTCAGCGTCGCGTCGCGTTGACAAGAAAAGCAGTAGTCCTCGCTCGCATCATTCAAATAGCTAACAATTTACATTTTAAATGGTCATTAAATTGCGATATAGCTTCTCGCTCGTACTATACTCGGAAATGTTTTTCATGCGCAAGAGGCAGGTAAAGTATTATGTTAACGGTTATTACGAACATCGTGAATATCGCATAAAACTTTTTTCGTAGATAAAACATGGAAAAATATTCGGCGCAAATCAAGCGTGACAAAACATTTGAATCACAATTGACCATTTGGAAATCATACACTTTTCAAAAACGCAATATGAAACCAATTAACGCGTAAATAGCTGGATGGACAAATGATTGCCGTTTGGTTGGGGTGGCTGCTGCATCATTATTATTTCCGTCTGTTTATTCGCGCGATCGGCGTCGTGCACACTCAAATTAGCTCACGTTTTCGGAATTATTTTAAATCGCGCCAGTCTGCCTATGCTACCTTGTTAGGCGGGCAGGCGGGAGGGATGATGATGTAGCTACCGCCGCGCGAACAAATTGCCCCTGCGCGCATACACATCCACGGAGAGAGAGGTAGACAAGGCACGCGCATACGCACATCGAGCGTATCCAATTTGAGGTCACGCAATTATCCTACGGATCAGCGAGTCGGAAAACGGCACGACAGGCACGGTGCGATTGTCCTAACACGCGCGCTCTCGTCCTCCTCATCCACTGCGCAGACTTACAGCATTCATTCGCAATGCATATTAACTAATCATTCATTCATTTTAGGTCTATTCGAAATATAATTTTTATAATGCACAACTTATTGAATAGCTTGCGAATGCAATGGATTTGGTGTGGTGGAAAAGCCGTTGTGAAAAACATTTTCTATCCGAGGTACTTCGAAGGGTGCGCATGCTACCAATGAGCGATTGTAATGAGATGTTTGCCCCGCACAGCTTTACTTTTGTTATGCCAATAAATAAGCCGCCCCTTCGTACGCCAGAACACTGTTATCATTTCTTTAATAGTTTGCTACTACTAGTTATTATTTAATGCAAACGCAAAGCAACCGCAACAATTTCAATGCAAGCTTCATCCAAGAAACGAGCTTCGATGGAAATTGTGCGGTGCGAAAACGTCACATGTCAACAAAGAGAATTTCAATCTGCAACGCATTGATATTTAATAGAAAACCGCTCATTGCAACAACGTGTTTGCTAAAAGGACACAGCAACACCTCGACTATAAAAGCATCCGTGCGGTAACCGACTCTTGGTTGTACGCGTCGAGCGGGAGTTTTTCGATTTGCTCCCGGCGCATACACCAATTTCGCGCCTCCTTTGGCGCGAGCGGAATGTGTCGAGTCGAGATCACGATCGCGCGCGCGCGCGCACGCGCAAGGTACACATTGCCCCGCACACAGTGCAGAGGATCAATTTATTCCCTCCGGCGTCGCTGCAGAGTGGCGTTAAATATTACAACGCAATACCAACCCCCTACCCCCACCACTCCGCATGCACTTGATTATAAATCTTTTAAATCAGTTGAAATTTGAATGAAACAATCGCCATGGACGGAACTTACCACTCGTGGAACCATTCCGGACCGATTGAGAAAATCGGCGTCGATTTGTTGACGTTCGTGCCGGCCTCGGACGATTCTGTGTAGTTCTCCATGCTCGGTAGGGTGTTGTGGGTCGCTGTTACGTCAAGCCATGATGTGGATGCCTCGCGATGGTGTTACATCATTCCTACGTACCAAGCAAATTGCATCAACTTCAATTAGATAAATGTCGATTTTGGTCTTATTTTGGCGTCGTTGAATGCTAGCGAAGAAGGCATTACGATAGCAACAGCGGCAGCGACAATCGCACCACGGTCAGTGCGCTGATGGAATTGTCAGATAACGGATACATTTCAACAACCGCAAACTTCATTATCACGCCATTCACGCCAAGCTCTTTGCGTTTTAATAGCGCGCTTGCAATGCAAATGCGAATTTTATTTCAGTTTAGCTACCGGAATGAAACTGGAAACTGGAAACGTTTTAATAAATAGTAATAAATGCATTTATATACAGACGCTCGAAATCAACTTGAAGACAAATCATACAACGATCAGTCAACACGAAAGACGATCGAAAGTCGGCAGTTTGTCCGCCCGACAAGCGATTGAATTAAGTTGCGCTCGCGCGCGACCACAAGAGTGGTGTGTACATTTATATTGACGACATCCTCGGTGCGTTTCCTCCAGAGAGCTGCTGGCGTTTCACTGCGTACGGGCTGTGTAGGTGACGCTCCCGCCTGGCTCTGATTGATCATTTCCGATGTGGCTGCCGAGCGCGATTTGGAGTGTGTGTCTATGTGTGTGTGCGTTTGCGAATCGAATTTCGATCGCTCGTGGCGCGTTGTCGTTCTATATAGTTCGCAGCCGCCCCGACAATTTCCAACTGCATGGTCTGGTAACGTGATAATGAGGTCGCGCAGAGCTGACCTTGACGCGCGCCGCCACCGCCACGCGGAAATTACTATGCAGTTCACCAATGAGGAAATGTTACATATTTGTGGCGGTGGCATTTTATTTATCCGGCAGGGGATATTTGTAAATCTCTGGATCAAGGCCAACGGCGGCCATGCATACAGGTGTCAGTCAGAGTGTCGGCGGTGGCGTCGTCGCTAAGCGGAAACGAGAGCTGGGAAATTACATTTGCTTTGCGCATTTGTTCGCGCGCGCAAGCGAACGCTGCTGTTGCATTCGTAAATTGCTCATCAGCGAGGCGCATAAATAACGGATGTCCTTGCGGCTGCGCGCAGCGCAATTCGATTAGAGATGACGTCTTGAGGTCGCCTAATCTACTTTACCTCTCGAGAGGATTAATGTGCGCATCTTACTTTTCGCATTTTAAACGCAAAACTACGAATATCTAGATATTGCCAATCGTATATTATGGGAAGAAATCCAATTTCGCCAAGGATAAAATTGAGGATGCAATATAAAATTGTAGATATTGTATTCCAGGTCAGCGTCAATTTTTTATGCAATTGCTCGAACTTGATTATACTATACATACATATACCTACAATCTACGGGCCGTCGGCAAATATTGACATACTAATGGGCAAATTTATGGCGCATATGCTTGAGCCGTGTTTATTTAATTATTCAATTTGCATTTTATCAATACGATGAAGAACCAAGACGCGCAGTAATAATGACGTGCTCGCGTGGCGCCGGCAACTTGGCAGTTCACGAATTTGCCCATGTAATAATGCAATATTCAATAACTAATTATCGTGAAATGCGCCTGACGTTATCTTCCCGCAAACGCGAAATCTATTTGCGTGCGTAAACACTTGATCGTTGAGAATTTAAGCTTTTTGAAAATGCTAGATTGGATTACGGAATGCACAGTAGCATTGAATTTATAGAAATCCGTATCAAAATTAGAACAATGATACACGGTCACAAGTGCAAATTGTTTGATATCATCGCCGGTTCTTTATCAGTAGCTTGAAATTAAATATTTGCGCATTCATTGGGAAACGGGGATTTGTTCGTAAAGTCTAAATCAAATTTTTGAGTGGTTCCTAGAAACTTATATATAAATCCTTTAACAATCGGCTGCGCTAACAAAGTTCAATGTTATTATGCGGACAGGGGAAGACCATTTACCAATTAAGTACATGGCAAATGTGTTCGAGTCCGTATATTGAGTTTACGCAGTTGTGTCCGGCTGCGGTCGGTGCGGAATTAACGAGGCTTTGATATGTTCCCGACGCGCAGTGGCATTGTAGCGTTCGAAAATATAGCGCCGCAGATGGCACCGGAAGAATGCCGCGAAAATTAATGGACGGCGCACACGAAACTATCAATCATTCGCAAGCTGCTTAAATGTACCCCGCACCCGTATTCAATTTATTGTCCCGAGATGTATCTCAAGAGTTTGTCGGAAATATTCTAATACTGCAATCCAAACTTTTAAATGTATAATGTTTTCACTCATACACGTACAATTATAATTTAATTAATTTTCTGATATCAAGAACGAATAAATATATTCAGGCTCGTTATCGGACGTCACGTAAGTTTTGCACAAGAAAATAATAAATTTGCATTTGTGCGCGACACAAAATGAATATCATTAGTATAGGCGCAAGAAAATGTGGCTCTTAAATATCAATATATCATTCGATATCGAAGCGCAGCGTATTATAAGCGCACCTCGCGCGCTTTCTTGTTCATTTTCGCCGCCGTTTATATATCGCCGGCTGCTTTACGGTCAGCGCGCACAGCCGATATGCGGGAGAAGGGTGGCTGAATATGGAAATTTCATGCCAGCCAGTCACGATTAATTAATCGATATATACCACTGAATGTTTTTCTAACGATTACCTCCAACGAAGTTATTAATTGGTCGTCGTAATGATCAATAATCGAATTGCTATTGTAAGCGATACTTGTGTAACATTTAATTCCGCCCTGCTACAAACGCTGAAAGCGATTCCGATAAATAGATAGAGAGAAAATGAGATGATTGAGACACCGCCTCGGCTATTTCGTATTTGAAACGAAAACGGACGGATGTCCTTGTTGTGTTGAATTATTTACCACGCCGAATCCGAATCAAACACGTTCATATACCGACTGATATTGAACTAAATCATAATTTATCATTGGCATTTTCAGGAAATTAACTTTGAGACTAGAACTTTTGAATTTATTTACGCAAAGTGCCAACTTTAGCTTGGAACAAAGAAAACATCAAGTTAAAATAACCTGTCGCGCGTCAATAGTTCGTAAGGGCACGCAGCGTCGACCTAGTAAATCCGGCGGCAATCTGTGTGCCATTTCGCAAACTTCTCGTCACGTGCAAAGGTGTCGGCCGCGCCACGCCGTTGTGAAAGAGTAATAGAGTCTCGGCAAAGTTTTTGCAGACGTGAGCGCCGTCTCGGCATCGTCACCTATCCACATTCGTCCGCGTTGGTTTTTTTGACAAACCCAACGCCGAGGCACTGATATGCTACGCACTTAATAAAGTTGCCAATACGAAAAGAGGATCATGCATGCGCTAGCGCAACGCTTTTCACTTAAAATCTTGATGGCCGCGTCAACAGCATGATGATCGCAAAGTTGTGTGACGCGATTGGCATGCAGTGAGTATAAAATACAATTTATACATGTAACGCGCGCAAAACAGGGATGATTAAGTTTGAATAAGTTATCATAGAAAGAGCGATTTGTTTGTGCAAAATATCGTTGCACTGTGCATTTCAAATTCATCGAATTGCCTGCCCGAAAACCGGCTACCTCGGTTGTCCTTTTGAGTTGTCGTCCGCTATGAATAACTTATACGCCGATAAAATATTCCGCGCTTTTTACTTTGGTGCTGAAATTTTTTTGCCCTCTTCTGCGCAGGAAAGTGTTTTTGCATATTGCGATGGAACACATTGCATTTTTATTTTTGCCGTTTTAATTTCAAAGCCTTTCCAAAAAAAAAAAGCTATCGTTAAAAAATCCCTCAAGTTTTTCGATTATCATGTTTAAGACACGTATAACTACTTTTATATACTTAGGAAAAATCGATAAGGTTTTCTATAGATAGATACAAAATAATCACAAGACAGTTTAATCTCGTTTGGAAGAAAACTTTCATCGACTCGCTGAATGATTAATCACCCCGTCGCGCAACAAGCAAACTATTTGGTGCGTGGGAATTGGTAGTGGTACACTTACTTGATTTGTCGGCGGTGAGGGCGGTGCGGAAGGAGAGTCGTCGTTCTCGAAGGATGTACCAGGAAGAATGTACGGTTGCTCGAGGCGGCAAACGGAACACGCGCGCGTGTCTCCCGTCTCGTTATCGGAGCAGCGACAGCAGCAGCACCAGCAGCAGCAGAACCGCCACCATCGGGGAGCAGCGCACAACGACGAGAGACACGCAAGGTGGCGCAGCGGCATTGGCGTCGCCGCACGTCCGGCGGGCGCGCACGTTGAGAGTGCGCGCCGCCAACCAACCCTTCGTTGCGCTGCGCTTCGCTGCGGAGTGGCTTGCTGGTGGCTGGTGGCTGGTGGCTGGTGCCAGTGGCGTCAACTTGTAGTTGCCCGCCGGACATTCGGGTACCTTATATACACCCCTAGGCCAAACCCGTCGGTGGGCCGGGCATGATGCAATTAGCAGAAATACAGATTAACCCCCGGATGGCGTGCATTGCTGTCACCGGTGCTGGCTAGCAAGTTCCGCCTTCATTTATGGGCTCGCGTCCGTTTATTGGCCAACTATTGTTAACAAATGTTAACTATTGGCCGCAGCGATGCAATTTTTTGTATGTTGCAGCGCTGGCGGCCAATCACAGCTGCTCGCTTCGTAAATAGTCCAACCGGGTAGCTGATATTTCGAGAAACGTTCCGCGCAGGCAATTTCTGCGAAGCTTGATTATTAAATGACTAGCTTAGTTCTGGTAATATTAATTAATGGCCGTCCATTGTGCGGGTTCGCGTTTTTTGCGTTGTCGGGCGCTCGGCTTTCAACAAGTTGCCCCGGCGCGTTCAAGGACGGCGCAGGTCCTGCATGTGCCCCGGCCAAACGCAGCCTGGAATGCAACCTGTTGTGTATGCGGCCCCGACGCTATTAAACATATCTATGGCCTCAGCCAATTCCGAGATTTAATAAAAAGAATTCGATAGATTCAATAAATATAAATAATGATATATAAAATAAAACACCAGGTTTATCCTCGTTCTAAATCTTCTGATTCCTCTTTCCAAATGTTTTAATAAAGATATCCACTCGGATAGTACATTGAAAATGCTGACTATTTAGAAATGCATCTAACACATACATCTTAAGATAATGAATAAATCTCAGAAACCACGGTATTGCTTTTCTATCTATGCTATCTAAAAATAGCTTTTTGTGGCAAGTGCCAAGGATGATAGTCCAGCGTTGAGCGGAGAGGAGTGTGCGAAAGTTTTAAAATACTAGCCGTCCAGCGGACACACAAAAGCCACAATGTCGCCGGCGGCAGCGACGGGGAATCATGCTTCAGCGCAATACCCGCCCGGGGGAATGAGTGTTTTCCGCGATGCGAAGGGGGGCACATCTTCAAACGCGGATACGCATCGTGCCCATTTTTTATCTGCCCAGCGACCATTATGGAATGGGGTGGCGGTGGACACGTTCGCTCATACATATTACAGCAAGCGGGAGCCTTCAAATGGGGCGCGACGCAGATGAGCAAGATACACTGGCAGCCGCTGAGATGATAATATGAAAGCCGTCGTTTGTTTGCACGTCGCTCTTACATATGCAACGGACCACTTGCACGTACAGGGCGGTCGGCAATTAACAATCGGCGCGCCAAATTTCTCAAGGTTTATGCGGATGGGAATGAGGTGTGCGACTACCAAAATGTATTGCAATCAATTCCATGCATCGTTTCGGTAATCTTAGATCTTTGCAGTGGTTGTGGTGTTTTATGAGGTGTCGTGGAAGACTCGGTGTTCCGCGGCGGGCGGCCGGAAGGACGGCAACTCATATGAGCGATGGCGCTTACACGATTCAGGTGGAGACCGATGCCATCGGTGTTGGTCCCAAGGACAAACAGAAGGGTGGGTTGGCCAAACAAAGCAAGTTGTGTGTGTGTATATTTGCCATTGCCTTCCGCGTGGCGTCATCAAGACGCAGGTTGCCATTAAATAGGTTACGAGGATTTTTGAATCGGTCACGCTGCAGAAGTACTACTTTGAGTTGCATATTGAATCAAAAGACCGGGCCGTAATCAAAGTTGATGATGTTTATGATAAAAAAATTAATTCATGGGTGATATTTGTGGTGAAATATATCTAGAACGTCACTGTGATTGGCCATATTTATCAAGTACGTATTGAAGTGGTATGGATATAACATTAATAACATTATATTATATTACAGTCACTTTTTACAAAATCCGTCCACATTATACGTTTATATCTGATAACACTAACATCAGTGACTAAGCACATTAAATTGGAAGTGCCTGATGGAAACATGATTCAGTTATGAAGGGCGATACAAAATACCAATTGATTTTCAATCGCATTTTCAATACTTATATGAAATTTCGGTGCATTTGAATTATGAATGTTTAATACATTTCAATAAAAATTACGCAAAAAATTATACTAAGTGGTTTTAATATATATTATATTTGAACAACTATAGTAACGCTTTTATTGATTTCGATGGCTTGCATTAGAACTGAAAAATCTATCACTTTATCTGGTTTCGCAATCAAACTGATTAGATATGAACGCGAAAATAGCATGGATTAGACTTTTGGCAATCGATTATTGTTTGCGATATACTTTGTTCGCACCGAAATTGTCCCAATTTGTCTCTAGAACGTGTAATAAAATATAAAAAAGAAATTAATAAATACTTGAAATGGTAAATAAAACTTCCTCAT
>JARJDR010005186.1:0-11438 GCA_030264135.1 Myllaena sp. GC000078 | reverse complement strand
TTTATTATCACCGGAAAATGCCTCAAAAACATTTCCAATCCTCGTTACGTTGCAAGCACGTTCAAAGAAGTTCAAAGAAGTGATTGAAACTTGTATTCATTCTGGCCTTTAATACCTGTATAAGTAAGCAAGTAAACAGTTTTATTTTAACCTTTGACCACTAAATCCCGTTAACATTGCGCATATTGGAAAAAGGTTAACGGCTGAATTTTTCAATTTTATTTTACAACCCATAAATTCCCGCTTAGTTCTTTTCTATTTGCTCACCATTAAAACAAGAGAAATTTGCCAATTCAACTCTAAATTTAAGATCGGTACCAAAAGGGTGCGTTGGTAACATAAGCAACCGCTTCGTAACACACCCTTTTTGCTTGCGCATTTAACGATCCTCAATTTCCACTCCATCCCGCGCACCGCCAACCCAGCCGCACACAGCATCGACCCCAAATGGTTCGTCCTCGTCCTGTTGGGGCCCCCTCTTCCCGCCAACCGCCATGCGCATGCGCCAGCGCCGCCACCCAAAACAAACCCACGCCGCTTCATTCAAACCATCCCCAACGCAACTTTGCCCCACATAAACACCGCTCACTGAATCATGTCCGCGATTATAAACCCTTCCAAAACCACTTTTCTAAAGCATTTAATCATATAACAACATTTGTTATCGTTGGTTCGGTTAGTTGGTTAGTTTGATAGTAGTAAATCATTGAAAGCTTTGTATTATTTCACTTTTCCCGCCATTAGGAAACGGTTTGTTGTGATACGGTTCAGTGAACGTTGCCTCTTTGGCGCGCATCGGTCTCACTTCAGCCAACCCGTTTTTTTGGCGGGCGGGATTCGAAAGTGCGCTGTTGTTATCCTTGCCAGCCTGGCCTGTGTTTGGGTGGGAGCCACCGCCACCGCCACCGCCACCGCCGCCGCCGCCGCTGCCGCCGCCCGCCACACACAACACTCGCGACGCTACGCTACAGTCAGTCAGTTGTGCGAGCAACGAGCACGCGTGCGCTCTCTTCGCTGCTCGACCAACCCGCCAAAAAAACAACGCACTATTATTGTTGTTAGTGAGCTCTTCTCGGCCGTGCGAAATAGTTAATGCGTGTGCCCCCGTGTGTGTTTTACTGCAAATCATCTAATCCTAAACATAACCTAATACTGTTGTTACTGTTCGCCTGTGTGCGTTGTGTTTTGCATTCGCAGTAATAACAACAGACAGTGAACAGAAGTCACCGTCTGCGTAGTGCACACCTAATTTCGTGCTACGCATCGCGGCGCGGAATAGGCGGAATGTAAACAAACTAAATTCGGTGTGTAGTGTGCGGACCCCGACCGACCGACGCTCTATTTTCGCGCACACGCGGTCTAAACAATATTTGGTGCGTGCAACGCGCCTGCCTTGTGTCTCTGGTGCTGCCCGTGTGTAAGCGTCTCTGGTTCGTTTTTTGTTGTGCTAAAATAGCGGCGAGGGAGACATTTCCCTAGAAATAGCAGTCGGTGTGCAACGTGGTCAAGAATTTTTGGATAGTGATCTAGTGATTATTGCCGGATTATATAACGGATACGGAATAACCATAATTGAACGGTGAGTGTTTTTTGCCATTTGTCTGTATGAATAAGTTATATCGTTATATTTAATTTCTTACGTTTCGTCACGTTTTCTGCAACGCATATGGGGAGCGGTTTTTTCGAGAAGGAATGCTAAGCGGGGCACTTTTCGGGGGCGTAAGATGATACCGCATGTGCGTGCATGCCCTTCATTCATCAGAAGATACGAATAGGATAATTGCGTACTTGCATTATTTATTTATTTACTCTTCCCCATGCGTGTGTTTATCTATTCGCCTGTATTTTGGGTTTTGTGCAAGACGCATTCAATTCCAATTATATTATAACCACGTCCAATGGGGGTAACATTAGGGCTGCTGTTGCTGGTGGCTGGTGGCGGTGGTGGGTGGTTTGGCGTGGGAAGCCATAATCCCAATAGGATTCGTCGCCCCCGCACGTAAATAAATAAGATTTTCCTGACTTCCTGCTCGTCGCCCACGCGCAATGCGCTCTCCCACGCAATTTCCTTCTCGCGCGCCCGCGCGTGCAGTTTTTTGCTCTTTTTTTGCGCGTCAATTATTGGTGATCCGATATCTCGTCGCGCGCATCCATCATTGGATTAGCCGACGGCAGCGGCGGTCTGCTTTTGATTACCTATTGCGGCGTGGGATTACGCCATTCCCCTGATTGATTGTAATTAAATATGAGGCGCATCTGACTGCAAAACATGCGCCCAGCATCGCAATTAAAGAACTAAGTAAGCCGTAATCAATTATGGCCATTTGGATTAGGATCATCTTTGTTGCCATCCATCCTCCACTCTCCCTCCTGAAGGTTAATAATAAATGTGTGGGATTCATATTAGCAAATCTCTTTTGCCTCGCAAGGCTGATACTTGCCGAGAAGAGAAAGGGAGGGAAGGATGAGTCAAGAGGAAAGAAAGTTGGTAATTAACCGCCCGATTAATTTTCTATTTAGAAGGCAATTATCATTTGCGCCGCAAGAAAACCGCGTTTTAAGCAACAAATATGCAATTTTACAGTTAGTCGATTGTCATTTATTTAAATATGAATTGATATTATGCTCCTTTATGCATGTAACTAACTACTTGGTGCGTTGGTGATAGAAAGGAAAAGGCGCATTACACTAATTCCATCCGTTTGGGTGAATAGACAGCTAGAAAGAGAACGACAGACACAAGAACCTTGCGCGGTGTCGAGCGACGAGAAGGCCTTGACGAATATTGTTATAAAATAAACAATTTAATTAATTCTAATGGCCCCGGCCGGCACAGAGCAGACGTCGCCGTCGACCCACTGACTGACTTGATTCAAACAGCTCGGAGCGCGGCGGGCCATTATGAGCGTAAAAACTTTCAACGTAGTTAACTTTAGATTGAGATTTGTTAGACTTAGACGGACGCGCACTAAATTGTTTTTTTCACGTGTCCACCACAGTCTTGCTTGCTTACTAGAACGATCAAAATAGCTAAAGGATCAAAACAACGATTTGTGATTCGTATATTCTTATATACTTAGCTAATAGGTTGATTCCAAAATGATTTGTCGGCAGAAAAGTTTTTATGACGGCTTTTGGAACTCTTCGGGGCCCTTCTAAATCGACTTTAAACGTTCCATATAGCTTCTTTCACCTTGACGGGTGGCATAGGTAATTCGAGAGGCGATTTGCCTTCGTTGTTATTGTTTTGAAATGGGGGGATGGATACGGTGGGGCTGTATTTATCCTTGGGATAAAAATAATAAACGAGATTACCGCTCCCCGGTCATTTTCCAATTTTCCATTCAACCGCATTGCCAATGCCCTGGAGGTGTTGATCGGGTAATCTTATCTGTGCGCAATTCAACGTAATCTTTATAAATAGATTTATTTAAACCAACAGGATATCCTGTTACGTGAAATCAAATAATGTTTGTATCAATCGTTTTAATAGGTGCGATTCACTGTGACAATTATGAAACTTTTGATTTTGATGATAATATGTAAATCGGCTGGGAACACGGAACTGACCTAGGTCGATATGAAAATATTATAATGACCAATGTGGTGGAGGTCGATGCGACGACGGAATTTACGACGAAATTTACTTTCTAACCTCAATTCGTGTTGTTTGGAACGAACCGGAGCTACAGGTATTTCGTAGGCGATTATCTGTGCCTTCTTCTTCTGCTCCTCTTCCTTCTTCGATCGGCCATCGTAAATCTTGATAGCTACACAACTTTCAACAATCCGCTACAAGTAGGTAGAAATTTGATAGAAGTTAAGTAATTTTCTGTGATTGGAGTGCGATGACTCCACGTATAAATATAAATATTATTGCATGCCACAAGGATGTGATACAAGCATACACACGTAGGACGGGTGCATTGTTTTCGCAATAAAATCACGCCCGCACTTTTCCACGTTGAAGTTGAAGTTTAATTGCCGGCGTGCACTTGACTCTCAGCTCATTGCTTTCCCATATGACGACGAATAATGACGTACTTTCACGGCGTGCGATTTTACGAATCGCGTACGTGATAAGGCATACGACGTACCCTACCTACGTAGATGCGTGGGTCGCTCAGTAATTGTTGTTCTGCGCGTTTTCAATGAATACCGATTTTATTGCTCGTAAATATCCGTTCGGTTTGCAGCGTGATCAAAATTTATTGATTCCATGAACTTGCAACGAGGTTAGTATTGATTGTGTGATTCTGGTGAAATCAATTCGAGGAAATTTTCGTTATCCTTAAATAAAGGATGTTCCAAAAGTTTTTAGTCTATTAATGCGCATGAGCATAATATGATCGAAAATTTTCATAAAATTTTGCATTAATGTGGCTGCATTTCGTTAATGCAGCGTTGTATCTTCTCCTTTAATGAAAGGGTAGTTGCGGGCTTGTTGACATAGTCCTATGATTTCAGAAAAACCCGTAAAAAGAAAATTAATTGTGGGATTAATGAAAGAGATTCAACGCTGCAAACGCTTCAACGCATCGAAATTGAGCCAATTTTATGCGAAATAGTCTAGGCTAATTTTGACAAATTAGTGCATTTGTGCAAGGCCATTGAGACCATTTGCCCGATGTATGTTCTCATACATAACCCTATCTTATTAACATTATAAAACAATGAAAAAATTACAATAAAATAAATGAAAACAATGTTTTTTGTTAAACTCATCAAATCCAGCGTTACTAAGCACTTCAATACAATTTCCCATTACATATTCAATGCAATAAGTAGATAAGTAACAGTAACGCAATAAGTAAAAGTTATCATTATCGTGTTTTGTGCTTATGAATTTATATGAATGCGCAGCGTACGAAAAACAATGAGCAGTAGGCGAGGCAAGGCGCGCGCGCCTTGACGCAAATCCATATTGCCGGAAAAACAGTGCTTACGACATTCGCTTGGTACTGCGTCAGACAATAAAAAAATATATAAGCACACTGATTGTCATTTCTTCACCACTTACAAGCATTAACTTATTATTATTATTATTAAGTATTATTTGTATTAATTGAGTTATATTACATCCGGAGTTATTATTTTTTATCTTACTTATTGTTAGACTTTATTTGTAATCTATCTTAAGAGTTGTTTTGCTGGTTTTGGGCACAGAACAAATGTCATTGTCAATAATACGCAGTCCGAACAGCGCGACGGTTGCGTACCGCGTACCGCAAACGTTCGGTTTATGATCCAGTAACTGACACACTTCGGCTTTTATTTGCGCATGTGTACTATCCTAGGTCGCAACGTATTACGTATTATTTTATTATGTTGTGTGTTTTAAGTTACCCATGAAGCGCGGTAATAACTAATAACACTGCGTTTTAATAACCACACCGTTTACAATTGCAAGAGGCTTGTTTGTGCCTTGCACAAGTGTTCGCCAGCGTTGAAAGTCTATGTGTTTTACTTTCAATGTTAATGCTAAGGCCACGCACGTCATCTCCCGCTGCCAATAAACATCGCTGTTAAATACCTACATCCAGTCATCAAACAATATCATTTCTAGCGCTGTATGACTCATTAAAATGGTTATTATTTGCTTTTTATATATCTTGACATCTAATTGTAAGCTACAGACAGCATTGCCTTTCGTAAGATGCCGAAAGTAACGTAAATAACGCGAAAATAAGTTGAAGCGAACGAAGTGAATCGAACCCGGATTCTGCGGCAACGACGGCGGTGATGGTGGTGCCCCCCTCGAGCGATTGTCTTTATTGTTATGACGCTCGCGAGAGAGCGTCGTTGTTTACGGTCTTTCACTTCCGCCTACGCACCGCCGCATTGAATGAAGTCGCAAACATACGGGATCGTGAGTGAACGTCGGTCGCTGCCACAAAGATCGTAGTAAAAGTACACGTCTTCCTCTTCGCAACTACTCAATGCAGGGCGCCATTCATTGTTGATCGCATTGTCAGTGAAGAGGAAGGAAGGAAGGAGATGGATGCAACCCGAAATTCAGTCGACTAGATGAATTTTATTAGGTGTCTTCGGGGGGGCGCACTCGCTTGTATTATATCGTATGGTAGAGTACGCCATGAGAATGACGTCGGAGTCAGAGTCGGGGAGATAAAGTTTAAACTCTCCACTTCGCCAACGTCACATAAGTGTATCCGTGTGAGCTATTGTTATTTGTTTTAACAGCGCGCGCGGGCGCACGAACGAACGTCACCGTCATTTATAGTTATTACTTACATGACGGAATCGGTGCGAATGTCGCAGTCGCGTTTCGTTTGTGTGCATTGTAATTTGCTGGTCGATTTGCGTTTTCGCATTGTGTAGATTGTATTCGCATTCGCCGCACTCGCCTTTTATTTATGGTTTCCATCGCATATACGTCATATGATGACATATGACATACTACATACAATACAAATGACGACAAACGCATGGCCCCAATATAATGCACGCTAATGGCATTTCGCCGTTGTGCTTGATTTCAATTACTTAATTACGATTTGCTAATTATTGCGAACTACTTTATGCGATTTCGGTTATTTAGCCACTGCGTTCTGTTTGGTGAGCAATAAGCGATTAGCGTCGATTGCGTGCGCTTGAAACTATTAATTTATGCGCCTCGAATGGCGGGTAATTTAATTATGGCCATATTTGATGAGATTTTGACCCTGACGGTACGCGCGCGTGAGAGTTTCCGCAGTAAAAGCGACAAACATCAAGTTCATCGGCACTCGGGGAAAGAAGAAGAGTTGCGAACGAACGTACGAACGAACGAACGAACGGTTAAAGAGCTAAAAGCGTTAACTTACTGCCGCGCGCGCGCGGCCGGCGAAGAATCATCGTTAAGCATTCGGCGATTTATTACCGGCGGCGGGCGCGAGTGCGTCGAACTCTTCTCTCTTCTCCATCGCACTTCTTCATCATCATCAACAACATCCTCTCGTCATTATCCTGTACAGTCGCATGGAAATTGGGATGATTGCGTTCACATCAACAACACTTTTCGTATCGCATGCGTGTATTTGAGATGGATGCACATATAGATTAACAAAACATGGTCGGTGGCTAGAAGCCGCCAACCGCCGCCGCCGCCGCCGATCATCGAACTGTTGTAAAATTGTCGAACCCGCGGCGCGTCTCTATGTAAAGATAGAAAGTCGAATCTGAGGCGAATGGAATGCGAGAAATGCACACATGGTGCGAACGCGTACGCATTCCTCTTCCATCATCATCAACCATGCATCCTAAGTGCATTCAGAACAATCTGGCGGGATAAAAGACTAAAGTAAGTGCAACCATATAAATATACATAATGTGGTTTCGATTTAATTAGAGCTTAAATCATGCGCGTGGAAGTGCCTCCAAGCGCAGTACTGGCGGCGCTGAACGCTGATAACAGTGCGGTAAACAAATATTTCGAAAATTAAATTTTAAACACATACACGTGCGTGGTAGTGCTTGTCAGTGTTGCGCACGTCATACGGGAGTGTGAAGTATGGCTGCGCGTTGAGTGACGACGCGCGACGCATGTCCACATTCTATACCAACGAAGATAATATGTAAATTTCGGATCGGTACCGGGCGGCGGTGACGGCGGCGGCTGATAGTTGGACGATGTGGAAATCGTGCCGCCAGTGACGACTTGGTTGTTTGGGAAATAAATATGTACACAGCGCGTCACAGTTCGAGTCGAGTTCGAGTCTTCTTGCTTGCGTGGATTGCACAATATTGGTCGGCGCGTGAATCACATGCGAAACGTTAATGATTCACATCTAAAGGGTGTCCCAAAAGTAACACAAGATTTGAATTCACTAGAAAACACAGTCTCTTCGTCTTTTGTTTGATTTTTTTAATTGAATCATGAAGTACATAAGATACTGTTATTTATGGAATAACACATAGGGCAAATAGGCTCCAGGTTTTAATATGCGCGTAGGCATAATTTGATCGACAATTTTTAAGAAATTCAAATTATGCATTAATGTGGCTGTATTTCGTTAATGCAGTATTGAATCTTCTCCTTCAATGAACGGGTAGTTGGGTAGTTGCGGGCTGGTTAACATAGTCCTGCGATTTCAAAAAAAACCCTTAAAAAGAAATTTAATTGTGGGATTAAAGGAAGAGATTCAACGTTTCAAACGCTTCAACGCAACCAAATTGAGCCATTTTTATGCGTATTTGTCTTGGCAAATTTCGACAAATTAGCGCCATTGAGACCATTTACCCGATGTATGGTCTCATACAAAACCGCATCTGATTAACATTATGAATCAATAAAAAAATTACAATAACATTAATAAAAACTGTTATCTACGAGCACAGGTAACCGAATTGATCTGTGATTCAAGTTGCGACAATGTAAATCAAAGCATCATAAAGTCGAGTTGTAAAAATGAAATTTATTTAAATATTTTCGTACATACAACAGACATAACTGACGTAAAGTAATCACTTTCAATATAAGTGGTTTAGTTGAATTTATGCCAAAATGCAAATCAAGTGTGGTAATTAAGGCGCATTTTTAGTTTTGATCCCTATCTAGGTACGTAGGTTGTGTACATAAACACGAGTGGCCCTCGGGACAGCCATGTAAGCAATTTGGTTACCGCGCACGTTGGTTGCATTCATTAATGATAAGTAGGTAACATGAAATATGCGGCATACACATGCACATTGACACCCAGCATTGATCTATAATTCTAGATAGTATAAGTAAATAAGTATTACACTTTTAAAATAACTTACGTGATTCTAATTACGTCGAACGTAATTAACGCTCGCAAAGACAAGAACTCTGGATAGATTATGTTAATCGAAATACATACCATAGATAGATACCAAAGAGAATGACTGGATTGGAAGGAAGAAAACGTGTGTGTATATGAAGAGAAGATTGGTAGCGGTGATAACACGAGCGTCTATGATGGACGCATTGTTCGGCGTGATGATATGATGTATGTGTATGCGTTGTACGCAGTAGGTAATTATAAATAGGGTTGAATTTAAATTCAAATTCTCTACCTCGACGCTCGACGCTGTGCGTCGTATGCAAATGCACATTAACTAATTTTTACGTTTGATACCATCTACTACGAAAATTACTTAGGCATTCATAATTTATCGCACGTATTAAGTCATTTCTAATGAGTTTTTTTTTTGAGCTGCTCGTATCCAAGCATGACTGACTCGACTGACTCGAGCAAATGATTACGTTAATTCTTTAAATATGTAGAAATTCGTGAATGCGTGCGTCGACGTCGATGTCGGTGATAATGAATAGTTTTTTTGATTTTAAGCAGTAACAAACAACACAACACATTTGCGTTGTATGGCTGGCTTTGTTTGTTTAAAAATAACAGGCGAATGATATTTGAATTTACGTTATATTTTTTTCGCGCTAATTTCAAGGTGAGATAAAAATAAGTGGTGGGTGTCGAAGCATAAGCTTAGCCACATCGCAGAGAGAGATAGGCTTTCACTTGAATTTTGAATCGTAAGCGATAAGTTTGTGACACGCACTTGTGCAAATACGAGGTTTTCCTCAAAAATTCAGCACGGAAGTTCCCATGAACAAATTGCGGTTAATTCGTATTTTGTTGGCGCTGTCAGGTATATATTGAAATCAAAATTGCGCAACCTTGAAGCAACATTTTTCCTGTCTTCCCCATGTTTATGAATTTCGGTGTTTATTTATTCTAATTCGAAAATATTCCAATCGCCCACCGACACAATCCATGCGCCGAGCGCATTTCAACATCATAAATATTGTGAATGTGAACGGTGGCATTTTCCCTAGACTTTTATTTTAACACAAAAATGTAGCACAATGTAATTAAATACATACGTGTGTTAATGTTTTATTTATGATGTCGCTTATGTTTTGACACATCACAAATCACTAACCGCCGAAAACAAAAAAAAACGAAAAATCATATTTAATGCATGAGCGTGTTTGTAAACATCGGGCAGCTATCACCGGATGCAAATACTCATTCCGCGAAATGCGCGTGCATCATCGGCTTGCATCTCTCGAAATATCTCAATCAACATATCCGTACCACGCTTCCGTTCACCGCTCGTTGCGTTTACGCGAATTCATCTAAATTCGTATCGTTCATAAACAGGACGTTCACTCTTCATGTTTTTTTTTACATCAGTTTGGCAAAATGTAAATGCCTCAAATCAAAAATTATCCAATTTGGTTAATTTGGTTGTTAACGTAATTAACTAATTAATAACGTTGTCGAAGAAGTTGCAAGTATGGCAGGGTTTGTTGTTTTTTTTTTCGTGCGGTGAGGCACCCATTTTGTTGCGGATTCATTCGCAGATTAACGCTGCGCGGTCGGGTCGTTCACATCCACGGAACGGTGCGCGGATTCGCAATGTCAGTGACACGATCCCAACAACATCAACAACAACAACAACAAGCGCCTGATCGCATAGCCGCTACCCGGCTTAAAACTTAAAACTTTCAATGTTACGAACGGAAGACTAACGCGCGATCGCGTAATTTTTGTTTGTGCGAAAATGCGCTCCGTAACAAGCAAAGCAAGAGACCTTGGCGGGGGGCATGGTGGTGTTGGGCGGTTGAGCGACCGGCCTGGGAACAACGAACTCGCGAATTTCGGGTTCATCGTCGTTTTAATTGTGCAGTTAATGCGTTTCGTTATGTTTACTGCCTGTTTCTTTGGCTTAATAGAATCTGTCTTGCTAGTTTTTACAATATCATCTAGGTACCTAGTAGCAAATTGTATTGGGCAAGACGTTGCCAGCAATTTGCACTACGTTACGCTATAAGTTTATTGCCAAAGGATTAGACGAGTAACGGATACTTTCTCAACGCGCTCCGCGTGTTCCGTGGAATTTTAACAAAGTTACTTACGTGTTGTGCACGTTTCGCAGACAATATTCATATAATATGCGCCGTCGTTTGCAGTCGCGATAATTTTTATTGTCGTATGTATTGCGAACAAATTTGCAAGTTGCGGCAAGCGGGTTTGTTTTAACGTTGCGAAGAAGAAATAAAGTTTTTATTGGCGGCGGTGTAGTATTACCGAAATGCACTTGAGACTTGTTAGTTAGGAATAGTAGTTGGGTACAACGGCTAGTAAGTGTGTATGCTGGTTAGCATTGCCCGGACGAAGTTTAATTAATTGGCCATTATTGAAACTTCTTGTTGAAAGCATAATAATAATACCCACATTCTCTTTTTTTAAATAGAATTATTGATAAGTATTACATTTGATTACTTAGAACAAAATTAAGATATTTCTTAATGAAGTACGCAATATTTCATAGACATAGAATTATGCCCGATTTCATAAAACGTTAATCAATTGTCAAAATCATTAATCGTTGATTAAGGGCAGAATCGGATGTCATAACGACTGATTAACGTAATCGGCGATTAATATTTAATTGGC
>JARJDR010005161.1:0-11705 GCA_030264135.1 Myllaena sp. GC000078 | reverse complement strand
TGGAACTTTTTGATACTCATAACATTCCTTTCGTATAACCAACTTGACTTCGTAATACGACGCGTTAATTAAGTAAAGTATATGTGTTTGGGTTAATGTAAAAGTTGCGAAAGCTTTTCAAAGGTAAAAAGATAATACACTCGGTATACGTATGCAAATCTTGGCAATTAGTTGGTATAATCGCATTCGCCGTGTTCCGACTGGATTTGTTATCGCCACGGCAATATGTCTTATCTAATGTTGTATGAGATAGTCGGATCATCCACGTAACTAGCCATTAAAACACCCATTTCCCGCGATTTCGAAAATGTTAATTTAAAGTGCGAAGCGATTTAGCGAAAATTGCAGTCTGTGCATTGTAATTGAGACAAATCCACGATTTCCAATCAACGAGATGGACAGCGGCGATATCATTAACATTTCGCTCGTACCGCAAATTGCCGGATAAAGGAAGCAAGAGGAAGAGAATGGCGCATAATGATTGGAATCGTTACGATTTTTAACGTCAAATCGACAATAACCGAGGAGATAAAATCGAAAAAAATTATGGCCCTGCAACAGTCCGAGTCATAACGCTGGCAATGCATTTAAGGTCCGGATATTTATTTAATTTCATAAACGTCGTCTGCCACAAGGCACATAAATCGTTCGATTACGGGTTAGTTATAAATTGCGCATCGGTAGGTTTCCAGTTTACTTCCGTCCTATACTATCCGTATATGACTTACAAATTGGAATTCAGTCGAGACATTGTGATCATTTTCAATAAACGATGAACAAACAATACGTATCTAGGGTATATTACAAAGCGGCAGAGAAATAATATGTGGAGATGGAATGATTGAGAAGATATACACTTCATCGCATGCGATGATTGATTCTTTGCCGTTTGGCTGCTATGCGCAAATTGCTTTCTTTTCTGCGAACGTTTCGTTTTGATTGAATGTTACAATGGATACAATGATGAATAACAACGAAGGGTTTATTATTTATGCAAGCAACTCGATTCAATGATTCATTATGTTATTTACATTTATAATGGACCAAATTAGTAAAGTTTCAATTACATTATTGTTGTTACAAACATGATTGGATAAACAATAAATTCAATTCCGCGCATTAGTAGCTTGATACTTAAAATTACTCATGACTTGATTTTTATTTGCATATGAACCTAATTAAAAAATCAGAATTGAATAAGTGTATTATCTGTGTAATATCTGTGATCGATGAAGTTCAACAATCTCTGTTATTCTACCAAATTGCTACCTGTATGTTGCAAAATTCAATTTATGTAACATTCACCGGCGGCTGTTGGGTGCGAATTAGAACACCACCCGCACCGGTGCCAAGCGCGTAACATTCGACATCGAACCTAATGACCGAATTAATTAATTAATACACAGACGGAAATCGAATAGTAATCATAGCTATACATTATATACTTACGATGCGAAACACAAACCATGTTCTTGTCTAATGCTGTTCGCTCAGTGTTCGGCCGTAGCCGATTTCATAATTAAAGGACCTCAATATGAATGGCGTTTTCGATTCGTCACCGCAAATTGACGGATGCCGGCTAATGGTATTGTTCGTTGTCATTGCGAAGCAGTGACGTGATTTGCAAGCAATATGATCTCAGATGATATAATTTCCGGTTGTGAATGTTATTTTGCGCTATGCGACAACAAACCGCCCGCGAAATGCGTTCGGAAACAAACACAATACTTACTGGGGACATAATTGCGCGCCAAAAATAACAGTCCGCAACACGCACCCGCTCGCCGCGCGGACGGAGATAGATTTTATCGTCGGTGGCGTTCGACAATGGGTCGAATTTATTATTCCATTATTCCCGCGTTAAACCGCCCCGGTTAGTGGACGTTAACGCCGCGGCGGCGGCGGCCAAAACAACGGCCAGTGGTGGTAGTATACTACAAAACTTCCAACGCCCACGCGCGCCGCTCGCCGTCGCTTCTTTGCTGGATACCGTGCGCCGCGCCGCACCCCCGAAAACGCGCGAGATGAGTTAAGAAGCACATAGAATTTTACGACACGTTTTATGCGCATTCATATCGCTTGTCTTTTGCTTTGTAATCATTTCTCGTCCACATTCATCGCTTATGTGTGCTGTTCGTTTTGATTAAATTTCAATATTGTATCGGTATGGTAAGTATGTGAAAGCGAGTTTATATTTTGTTGGTTCGAGCACATCTATTGTAAGAAGAAGAAAAAAGTGTTTCACACTTCACAGCTTTCATTCATTGTGTTTTGAGCGTAGAACTGGTGCTACGTGCGTGCTTTTTCGTTCGGCTCGTGCGAACAACGGACACGTACTACGTGATGCGCGGTAATCAGCGTCGAACCCTTTTCACGCTGGAACGATTGCAATTTCGCGGTAGTTCGCGCGCGCAATATAATAGCGTGAACGTGCCCTTCAACCCTATGTGCGCAGATTTCTGCCTTTTTTGCCACTGCCCACAAACTTATCACAAACATAATTAACGCTCTCCTTCCACCGAACAATTTATTTCACAGTGCCATTCAAGAGGCACTTGCATGGAATTGCGTTTCAATTAATATGGAAATTATAACTATCGTGATTTGAAGTATTGTGCATCGTGATCCTGCTGCTTTTTTTTTCTTCTTAACTTATACTTTGCGAGGTGCGAAAAGTTTAATAAGCATGAAACAACTCCCAAGATGGTCGAAACCTTTTAGCGCGCGCACAACTCCCGAAAGATTTGCTGCCAGACGTTCAACGACATTGCGCAATAAGTTTCCATCTTCATTCGAACTTCATTCGCCAAACGCAGAGAGAGCGAGTGCCTAGAGATACGTCTGAACGCGCGTACAAATATTGGTTCTTATACCTTTGTAAATGTCAAATGTTGTTTGCGAAATGCAAATGAAGAGGAAAGGAAAACAGAATTCTGGGCCGACTGCTTCCAAATTGTTTGTTTTTTGTGTTGCTCGCCGTAAATATAATTTTAATTTATATTTTAATCAAATTTTGCCTCCCGATTTGTGAATGTCAGGTTAAATATTTAATTATCCTTTTTTGAGTTTTTGCTTTCTTTTCTTTTTCTTTTTTTGGCGTGTTTGTTACACAATAAAGACTGAGGATTATCAAACGTGAATTTTTTGCTATATTTTCTATACAAAATTGCATCACATCATGTAAGAGAATATAGTTGTGACTTGACAATGAGTACGAAATTGTTGTTTTGTCGTTTGCGTGTGCAAACAATTGTCAATTTGCAGTGAAAACTAATTTCGTGTGCGTTTGTGTGCGCATTTGCAGAATGTCCGCCGGCGGCGGATGGCATGGAGCGGTTCGCCTGCCCGACGCCGGACCGGCAGGGCCGGTATCACTGCATCGACGATCATGTCCTGTGCGACGGCTTCATCGATTGCCCGTCCGCCGAGGACGAGGATCGGCAGTCGTGTATGTTCTACAAAACGGTGAGTGTCACATAACACGCATACCAACAGCACTCCCGCGCAACCTATCCGCTCCCCCCAATTCAATACGAGTGTATTTCTGCCACCCACATACAACTATGCGCGCGTGGCCACTTTGCGATGATTAAAAAATTACCGCACGCGTGCCAATCAGCCACTACGTGTTTGCGGCGACGTCATACACCTGTTGTTTCGCAGCGCATTATAGGCACAATTTGCACAATCATCTTGCTTGATGCGAGATAGAAATCCAATTTTTCTAACATGACAATGCATTCCTGTGTCCAATCGGATGCCCAATGTAATTGATTTTGATTTGTTTCTCTTTTTTTCCCTACTCAATTTACTAATTGCCTGACGAATTGATTGAAGAGGTTCATCTATCAAACGATAGCACTTGCTTGGCGTTTTATTGAAAGGGTGAAGATGGAATTCGATGCCATGTTGTGAATGAAATTCTTTGCTAAGTGAGTTGGAATCGACAGGGAGCAATTCAGCTCGTAACACCTCCGCAACCATGAAAGGAAAGATGGAAGGAATGCTTTTCATCAAAACGATTTGCTAAGCATGGGAAATTTGCACACGTTGATCAATTTGAGAATATTTTAATAAAAATACGTTCAGTTCATATAGAAAAAAAAAGTACATAGCCCTGTGTTTGGAGAAATATCAAAATAGAGGCAATAACGGGAAAGATATGCGCGCGCGTGGGCGTCGATCGAGTGACGACATTATACACCGAAGCAGCGGCAGCTCGGCAGCGTCCGTTGCGTTGGTTTTGGAGCGGAAAGGACGCTTGGAATGGTATTACCAATCCCACTATGACTATAGTTTTCGCCGATAGCAAGCGGGCGAGTATGGATCCGCCGTGGCGGCGCGGGCAGGCTGACGATGCCAAAAAGCGGACGACAATGTGGGAGAATGGGTGGCATCGGCGACGGCCTGTCTGTCAGCGTGGGCGCACAGAGCGCGCGCGCGCGCGCAACCTTTCGTTCCATTCATTATTTCCATCGCGCGCGCGCGCGATAGTAAACGGCCAGCGTGCCCCCGTTTGTCTCTTTTTTTTCTTCATGCTGTAGAAAAATGTGGCAAGCACTATATTACAACTTAACTATACAACCTCCCCTCCGCCAACATCCCTCCCCCATATTTCGCCCACGCGCGGCAACAACTATGTGTGAAAGTTTCGCGTTGCGTGGAAGACGGACGCGACGCGTCGTATCAATCATTTTTCGGCGATCATAAATAAGTTGGCGACGATGGGCTGCCCTTTCCTTTGACGATCCACTTCTGTGGACGGGTCCGAAATTGATGGATCACCACACTACGGGCACCCGGCTGCCGCGCACCGACCGACCTACTTCAAGTCAAGTCGTCCAGCCGGACAATGCGCAGCGGGAACAATGCGATATTAAATAACCTCTTTTCCGCGTTGTTGATCTTAATCGAATTGCTCGCCGAAACTTTACACTGGTCTAGTAGCATTCGCCGCGGCTCCTTGCGCGATTTATGTATTTATTTATGGATAAATCGCGGGCTTGGAATCGGCGCACAACTTAAACGTTATTATTGTGGCGTTCGCGTTGTATTTACATTCGATGCTTGCTTGTCCTCCGCCGCTCTCAACATAAATAAAAAAAAGGCAATCGCAATCGTTTGCTATTTTTAGCCAAGCGCCCTCGGTTTTTCGGTCCCTCTTTTGGCTTCTGCTTTACCCCCTTATTCTTTTTATACGCTAGTAGAGTATAGAGCTCAAACTTCTCAACGTCTCCGCCCGCCACCCCCATCTCGACTATTCGCACACATTGCATAATGCTCACATCCAGGATGAGTCACATCTACATCCAGTGCGCTTGTTGCTAAAAATATCTCCCATAATGTCCGAGCGTATTTATTACAAAAGAAATTGTACTTATTTGTGAATTTGTTTAAATTTCAATGTGTTTGTTGCAGACTAAGGCACATCTGGACGTCTTAGCGGATGCGCTATTGCGATGGGCGCGAGGCCGTTAAGGGCGGACGCAATACACCTCTTTCGACACTTGCGATGGAGAGATGCAGCCGCGCCTCATTCAGAGAATACAAATAATATAATCTACGCAGCCGAGTTTAGCCCCACCGTCTGTCTATACCCGCCCCCCTATCCCCCTCACACAGAGTTTTAAGTTGATTACTGCGTTCAATCGCATCGCACTTGAACAATAATGACAGCAGTAGAGCAGCAGCAGCAGCAGCAGCAGTGGAAGCAAAACAATCCGTGAGACTATAACATACCTAGATGTGTACGTTGTGCATATTTCAAGATATTCATATGGTTGTAACTTGTACGTTATGGCCGTTGTCCCCTTGCCCCTTCGATAAAATGTCTCAACGTTAACATACAATCTTAGCAAAAGAAAGCACACACATACATAGTATAATTGGGGAGTAAGTTGAATATCTGGCAAGGACTAACTGAAATGATATTAATTAATGTGAGAATTGCATAGAGACAAAACGGTGTGCAAACGCGCAAATAGCATGTTGGTTGATGATAATGATGAGGATGATAATGATGATGAACGTGAATGCAATTACATTAAAATACCCTAGGTAAATTGTAAACTTATGACAGGTTTTATTTATTAACTTGTAAGCCTAATGATAAAACAAGTATGTGGTAAATGTGGATGGTAATACAAATCAAGCAGAAGATGCACATTAAAACTAAATAAACGGCATTCTGAATTATATATTATACTGATAATAATAGGAATTATACGAAATGAGATTGAAGCAAATGCACGCAGTGTGAATAATGCATTTACTTAAGTAATTAGTCGGTCAGCAGCTAAAATACGGAATGGGAATGATGCTAGAAGAGAATATAAACCCCAAAATATTATTCGAGTAGTTCGATCAATAACGATTAACACGGATTATTACATATTTTACCCATTTTTGGTTTGGTTGATCTTCGCGAGGACCATTCAACAGTTCAATATGAGTCCGTTATTTTGTTTCGCAGAAGATTGGCTAGCTAGTGAAAGCGGGTGCGCTCTTGGAATGATCGTTTAGTCAGGTCCGAATATTTCAAGAGCATTTCGATCAACATCCACATCAATTCCGCGTAATTTTGCACACATTGCTAATTGATTCATCAATTGATTTTGCAATTGTGATTATTAGCTCCATTGATTTGATATCACGCTCTACATGCCCTTTTTATATCAATTTCGCGTTCAGTTAGCATTTCTTCTTCGTGATTGGATGACGTTAAATATACTTAATCTCCATTATATTATCATAGATTTTCTAATTGCCTAAGCCCTAATACGTTATGAGAACAAAGACTAAGTGAAAATTCGATACACAAAAGAAAACAAAAGCACACATATGCTCACATACACACATCCATAAACATACCTATACATTAGACACTACTCGTGAAAATTATTGATAGCAAGACACATTCGTTTTTGCTTACATTCAACTTTGACAAAGGCAGGATATCTAACCAAGATGATAGGATCATAAGCAAACGGAATGGCATGAATTGAAGTCTCAAAGAGAACACAATTGATGAGCACTCAAAGTGTCAAATGAAGTGAAAAAATGACGAGAAATGAAAAGACAAGACGTGGTGATTGCATTAAATTTGAAAAAGAATGGCATAAAGAACAAACGAAATCGCGAAAATTATGTTCAAAAGAAGGCACTTATATTCACTGTGATGCAATTAGGTGAAATATTCGGCAATTATTCCCTTTTTGAGATGGCAATCGAAATTTATTAGACAAATACAGATCGGATTTGAATCGTTATGCAAGTAAGTTCTTTCCATCCAGATGGCAAGCATCAGCACTAATAAAATTTGATAGTGATTAGTTCTACATATAGGCGCGTAAACAAATTAGTGTGCTTTAAATGTTAAAAATTACACGTAGAACAGAAAAAAGCGATAAGTATGAACATGATTAGCTTTGTTGATGAAAAGAAATTTTCGCAATTTTGCAATTTAATAAAAATTAATAACTTATACAAATTTGAATATAAAATGCAAATGTCATTTGGATGGCATATACTTCCAAACTTTTCGAACGTTCCGGAGGCTGGATCTTTGTACTCGCCGACCGAATCAAACAGTTCGTTCGTCATTTGAAAAAATTTTTGGCCTGAAATAGAATATTATCTACTTTCAAAATTATGTTCGTCAATGGTATCGGGTGATGAACATGCCACTGGTCATTGAATAATGAATTATTATAGAAAAGGACTATATTGCGGTTCATTCTGAGCCACCGAACGCCATCGACGGACTTTTTCTCGATTTCTATCAATTTCGATTTTAATCGACAAGTGTGATGAACGATTGTTAAATTGTTTCGCGCATGCTTCGAGTATAAAGATTTTTAAGGGACTGCAAAACGTTTTGAAGTATTCTCGAAACATTGTACAAGTAATTATAATTCTCTGAAAGTTATTTGGATATTAAATTTCGATCCTACACATTTGGAAAATCTCTCCTAGAATTAAAACATATTAATTTACCTGCAAATCCAACTAAGTACTTACTTACTTACAACTTTCCTATTTAACAAGTCTGATGATCACCTATGAGTCTGAAGCATTACATACAAAGAGCAAACATTCAGCATTGACGAGTAGTGTTTAGTCTTCGAATCTCGCTGAGTTTAGAAAGAAGAAACTCGACAAAGTCGATCTGCAAATTGACATTCTCTATACATACTTCTAAAAATGCATTCCAATAATTTAAATTTGAATTTTTTGACATTGAACGATTTGTGCTATAATCTCTTAAAAGTCTGATAATATGATGCATTTACGTATTCATACATAATGTACTGAACCACACTCTTCATAGCGCACTATATTTAGATTCGCGAAATATGTTTGCGGAGCATGAAATATATTAGAAACACGAAATACCATGGCCTATTTAAGCGTAAACGCGCATATTTAACCGTATCCCAGCGCGTACAATGCAAATTCTTAACGAACTGAATTCCAATCAATATGGTTCGATTCAATTCCAGGTGTGGTTGCTTCCGTTTCCGGCCATTTCATTTCTATAATGAAAATTAAAGTTCGAATCGTGCGCGTCGCGGCAAATTATTTTCAATTACAATGCAGGTATGCGAACAACAGCAAAAGCAATGGGGGTGGTTGCACCCGCAATCGAAACTGCTTTGGGCAGCGCACGAAAAACACACAAATATTCCTCGAATTTGCGATGAGCATTACTTACCTGCGTACACGATCTTGTGTGCATGTGCAAAAGCGGCACAATACAGCCTAGAACGCGATTCAAAAATTGAATAAAGTGAAAAAATATAAGGACGATTGGACAGGCTAATTACTTACCTATAATCAACAAAAGCATTACAAAATGAGTGGTTATTATATCAACAAAAACAAAATGGTAGCAAACGGTATCTACCTACAATTGGTGAGGAGTCAATAACCTGGTTAACTCACACTGAATTATGCCTGTCCTCGTTCGGCCAGAATGCAACCGTCGCGTCGCGACGTCGGCGGTGGCGAGGGCGGCGACGGTGGGCGGCGGAAGAGAAATGTGTGACGGCGGGCGTCGCGGCATTCTTTCGTGCTACTTTGCGCAGCAACTTGGCGCCAGCGGCCCCCCAACCCCTTTCGATAAAAATACCATTCGTCAATTGCCGTACCGGCCCCGCATCGCACCGCACCGTCCGATTCGAACTTTACAAATTCAGCATAGTCTAACAACAACAAAAAAAAGGGAAAGATGGGATATCGCGTTGAATTTACTACATGTAGGGAATGTGTGTTTGGGGTCAATTAAAATTTAATGCACGATATGCGCACCATGTATTTCTCAAATAAATCACAAAGCACTCTATTGAGATTTTATATAAATACATAGGTAGATATCGCGCACGTTTCATCCATCACCAATGCAGCGCTCAGTACTACATCCTTTTTCTATCCTTCGGGAAAAATGAAAATTCAATGTATAAATATACAAAATGTATTTATTATTTAATTTATTAGAAAAAGTTGGTTCACATGTTAAAACAAAAGCGATACTATTTGCGTATAAATTAACTAATTAATCGTGTAAAGTTCATTGATCGATGATAAAAAAGAATCACATGTAAGATGGCATTTTAAGTTTTGTAAGGATTGATGCGATGCTAGCACGTGCAACACACGTAAAGGCACTGGAATGCCGATGAATGCAAATCGTAGGTATATAATCTATATATACATATACATCTAAGGATAAATAAATGTGATATAATAATAAACCATTTATGTTACGTTATGAACGGTATTTCATATATTATATGAACAAATATATAAAAGTCTATATAAAGTATGAAGAATATGAATAATGGTGTAAGACAAATGCATTCATTATAACCACTCTATTATAATCGGTGAGCAAAGTGGTGCGGCACAATTTTAATAAATTTACTTTGTATTGCACTAATTACATGCACGTCTCGCAACATTCAATCTGCTGCACGTACATTTGCGGAGGAATATTCTTGCTTTACGCCCCACAGTAACTGAATGGCAGAATCTCCTACAAATTTGTAGTTCTAACAAATTACTAGTCTAACATAAATATATATTTACCTAGTCGTTATAGCAAAAGAGTATAGATAGAGTCGCTTTATTTTTTGTAGTACATCATACATCCTACACTTGAACACAAACATGCACACGACGACGACAAGAAAAATATTTTCACAAAATAATAAAACCTACATAACGAATCATGTCAATTGTTGTAACTCACTCAATTTGATGCAAAATAATACAGATTATTGATATGAGTGGGAGGAATGCGGCGGATAAATCGCAATTTATTGAAAAACAAAATCGTATGAAAAAGAGGAGGATATTTTTCTATATATGCAAAATGCAACACAAAAATGCAAATCGAGTAGTTTCTTACTTACGATTTACTAGCAAATGGCTATTACTCAACTTACTATATTACTAATGTATAAAATTTCAAACATAAGCAAATCAATCCAATTAACGGCAAATCCAGTCGAGTCAAGCAAGAATATTCGCTCCTCAAAAACTCCGAAGAAACTTTTTATTCTGTCCAAACTTACTGAAGCAATTTGCGATTTTTTATCGGCATTAATTTAATACAATAAATTATTAATCGGAATGAGACAATGCACCTTGTGAAAATCTGTGTATAAAAACTATATTGAATATTAGTCAAATATATATAGATATATATGATATAAAAAACTAGTTAGATGAACATATATTTTTCGACAGTAGAGACAATATATTTATAAACGTGAAAATATATAGTCCGATCTGATTCCCCTCCACCCCTTCACCCCACTTAATGTGAACAAATTATATGTAAACTGTAATAAATGGCAACAATATTGAGTTCTTAATTGAAACACAAAATGACACAAACAGCAACATTCTCTTTCTTTCGCACTGAAATAGTGCAAAACAAATTAAAGTAATAATTTGTAACCTAAAGTAATAACATACTAAAAATATCAATGATTAGAACAAATGAGACAAATTGAACGATTTTGTTCGTCACCGAAACGCAATAATTTTCAATTTATCAAGTCAATAAATTAAATGGATCCACCGGTCGATCAATTTAATGTCACAAAGAACAATGTCAATGCCAATGGTTGTTGTTATCTATAATTTCAAAATTATTATAACAGAAGTACACACCCACCCACACACACACACACGCTCACACACATCAACATACCACACGCGCGCAAACATTGTAGTGTAATTGTTGTGTTGTCACCTTTACCAAGCACCACACATAAATGGAAATAAAATTGCACCAACGCACAACTTTGATGTATATTATTGTATCTCACTGTGGTGATTCACGATGCGAACTTGATCAAAATAATATTCAACCGTAAATAAAATTTGTCTTGTTATAAGTGTTATTGTAATGTTATTTATTGTAATTGTGAATGGTTAGTCCAATTGTAGTCTCTCTTTCTGCACCAATAATAACGTTCGTATGCTCACAAAACATGCACGAACGATTTTCGATTACGAACTTTCGTCCAACAGTAGTGGAATTAAAGTTGAGTTTGCGATTGACCCTCGACCACCCAATATATATGGTGTGATTTTTATAAGCGCGCAGGTTTGACAGTTCGTGCCTCTCACTTTCACTGTGTGAACGAGAGAGAACGGATATCGTTCTCTCTTGTTCGCACCTACGCGCTAGTATT
>JARJDR010005160.1:0-12665 GCA_030264135.1 Myllaena sp. GC000078 | reverse complement strand
TGTCTGCGGCCTACTGAGCTACTATGGTAGTTACAGGTGAAACGTTGGAACTTATATATATAGTGTGTATTCGAGCAAATTTTAAAAAATAAAAGCACTTACCTCACACCGCTTCTTCGCATTTAGATCAAATTTAATTAAGGAATGGGAATGGGTAACGGTAGCCAAACAAATAAATAATACAATGATTTTATTCACATTAAATTGTCTGCGTCTCACATATACATGGTGAGAGTGTGTCAGTGAGTGACCGCGAGCAAAACCAAACGTGAATCTGCGAAGCTCGTTTTAATGATGCACCTCATTGGAAAGCCACAGAGCTGTGCTTTTTAATGCCGTTGAGAGCGCGTCGCTACCGCCATTCGTTTCGAAGATATGGGCCATTTTGTAAGAGCAAAATCGCAAAAAGTCAAAAAACACAAGATTTTCAATTACGATTTGTGGCGAAACTACTCAACTTCCGGTAACCAAATATACCCCATTGCAAAGCCAAAGAGGTGCGCTTCTCAATGCCGTTAAGTTCGCGTCGCTACCGCTCTTCGTTTCGATGATATGGGCTATTTTGTAAGGGCAAAATCGCAAAAAGTCAAAAAAACACAAAATTTTCAATTACGATTTGTGGCGAAACTACTCAACTTCCGGTAACGAAATATACCTCATTGCAAAGCAAAAGACGTGCGCTTTTCAATGCCGTTGAGACCGCGTCGATACCGCCCTTCGTTTCGAAGATATGGGCCATTTTGTAAGGGCAAAATTGCAAAAAGTCAAAAAAACACAAAATTTTCAATTACGATTTGTGGCGAAACTACTCAACTTCCGGTAACCGAATATACCTCATTGCAAAGCCAAAGAGGTGCGCTTTTCAATGCCGTTGAGACGGCGTCGATACCGTTCGTTTCAAAGATATGAGCCATTTTGTAAGAAAAAAATCGCAAAAAGTCAAAAAATACAAAATTTCCAACGCCGTTGAGTTCGTGTCGCTACCGTCTTTCATTTTAAAGATATGAGCTATTTTGTAAGGGCAAAATCGCAACTTATAGCTAGTTGGAATGCACGAGAGTTACTCTTTCGATTGGCGTCAAGGGCGTTCGGATTGAACGAACAGATTCGGAGATGCAGGGTGTTTCCTAAACGAAAAAATCAAAACATTGTAAAAACACGTCACATTAGATTGCAAATTACGGCTAAACTACTAAGAATATTTTAACTAATTCCAGCTCGTTGGATTGCGCGAGAGTTACTCTTTCGATTGGCGTAAAGGGCGTTTGGATTGAACCAACCAATTCGGAGATGTAGGGTGTTTTCTAAACGAAAAAAAAATAAAAACATTGTAAAAACACGTCACTTTAGATTGCAAATTACGGCTAAACTACTAAGAATATTTTAACAGTTGAGAATGTGTCAGTGAGTGACCTACACAATTGCGTATTTTATCTAAACCATCAATACTACTTAAGTGAGATAACTTACCATACCTTCAACGTCGCTACCGGTCCATCAGGATGTTTTCTATCTGAAATGAATAAAACGCGATATTAGTATATTATGACTTATTGAAAGCAAGGAAATAATGCAGTTTTAAGACATTTTTGTCGCAAAACAGGTAACGTCGTAATTATATTACGAATCTATGTCTCACCTAACACGTATTTCAGTGCAATTTTTGCTTCAAAAACTAAAAAACGCCAAACGGTAACCGCAATACGCAAACATTTGCATTGGCACACCGTAACTAATGATCTGAAAATGTTGACCCTCTACTATCAACATTTACTCCAATATTTATTGCTTATTCGTCATGGATCTGAAAGACTTTTGATCCCGTCCGTCGAATCAGTCTTCCGAGAATCAGGCATCCACAGTGTCCAAACATACAAGACGATTTTTACTGACCGCATATAATATATTTAGAACCAAATCGAATCGAGAGAATTACGCGTTGCTTTCGAAACCTCTACGAACGCGTGTAAATTTGTCACTGCGCTGAGTTTGATTTACAATATCAACAATTGAGTGGTGCGATTGTAAATCACAATTTGCAGCGAGCGTTGGCTACCGAAGTCACCACAATCCCTTTCGTTCGCTTTCATTACGTCTCGCCACTCGCCACTCTATTACCCGCAGCTAAGGCCAGGCCAAAAATAGACTCGAAGACTTACAACACAAAACGCGGGGTGGGTGCAATAAAATTGGGGTTGACTTTTGTGCTGCTCGGCGTGTTTTCACTCGTGAATTGGAATTCAAACGTAGATGAACAACGCACAAGAGGAGAAATCGGTATACCCATCCTGATTGGCATACCACATACGATGATATGTCGCGGGAAACGAGCTGAGCACTAACAATACGTTGGTTGACTTCTTGGTAGTACGATTCGGCCGACCAAAACTAGTCAAGTAACCGATGAGCCACCGCCACCATCACCATCTGCGGTTGTAAATGATTTTATTGCCCCGAATTTCAGTCTCGCTTGCAACGCAGTTGGTTTCTTCAAAGTAGACAATTTAAATTTGAAATTTATAGACCATGGTCTACATCATACGTCATCCTTGCATAAGGGGTCTAATTAATATGGTGTAAAACCTAATTCTTCTTCGGAATGAGGGTCGAAGACCAGAGCGATGAGATTAAGAAAAAAAAAAACCATATCGTCGCAATGCCTTCCCGAAGCTTATTATCTTCATTAGCGCAAAGAATCAGCGGTCTAATAAGATCTACGATTTCACCCGGAAAGTGGGTTACTTTCATTATACTAGTCGTATAAAATAAATATCTTGCCTTGAAGACTACTTCAAAATTAATTGAAACAAAGCAGGAAACGGATGTTGTCATCTTTCTCGCGCCTCTTTTAAAAACGTTTCCACAATTAGCGTAAGTCAAGCAACATTGCACTCGTTTTTCTCGTCGATGCATCAAGTTTCCCTCGATTTAACATTCACGCGCGCACTATTTTCGGCATACGTCGCGTCGTCAAATTAGTCCACCATTCACATAACTCTCCCCCCATCCTCTCTATTCTAATGAAATTAATTACAAACACGTTTATGGTTTTCCAAGACTTTTCGACTTCCTTTCCTCCTACCGGCGCACACGACGTATTAATTAATCTGTTTGTTTAATTCGCGCGCGACGGCGACGGTGGGTGAATCTCACGCAGCAGCCAAAAGTTAAACATTCTACATTCCGTAAACATTCGGTGCGCGATCCAGGATTCCAGGATGTAGGCTCGCGCGCGTGGATGGTGGGGGACGGAAGAGGAGGAGCCATGACCATCGCAACACATGCACATGGCGACTTTACTTCTTCGTCGCGCCTACGCACGCGATGCGCCGCGCGCCGCGCGCTTTGGTAACCGGCCTCTCCCCCTTGGCCGACCGACTGCTGCTGCTGCTGCTGCTGCTGGTGATGATGCCAACGCGCCGAGCGCGCGCTTGCTGCGACAGTTAAGCTCTAGCCTTCGTCCTGTGCGCACGCGAGCCGCAACCGTTTTCTCTGCGACTAGCTCGCGCGCAAAGTACGCGAAAGTTTGGTGTGCGGGCGAGCGCGCGTGATTCAAAACAATGTGTCGTGACGACGAACGACTGCTACGTGCGTGCTAAATCCAAAAGCCATTGTGTTACCACCAACCAACCAAATTGCGCATTGAGTACGGGTGAATACAGTGCAACTTCAGTGCCGTTGTGCGACGACGACCATGTTGCGGCAACCGTTCGTGTGCAGTGCGTTACTCCTCCTCACCGCCGCCATCGTCGGCGGCAGGACGTTAACGTCCTTCGAGGAGGTACCCAAGGGATGCGAATGGCAGTCGGTGTACGACGTCGAGCTACAAGAGGAGCGTGTGCTTGTATGCGCGATACGCACCATCGACAGCGCCGATGCGCTACTCGCCAACGTGACGCAAACGCAGGCGGATCGCGTCACCGCCATGAAGCTCGAATGCAGCGATGTGCTCTTCTTCGAGAGCACCATCGACTCGTCAACAGCACGCAACGGTGCCGGCTTCCTGGCGAAATTCCGCCGCCTTAAGGATCTTGGCGTGGAGTTCTGCAAGATACGCCACATCCCGGCCGCAGGGCTTTCCAGCGTGCGCCATTTGAAACGGTTATCGCTGCGCTCGCATAATTCGGACTGGTCGGCCATGACGCTCGAATTGCACGCGGAGAGCTTCCGCGGCATGGCCGAGCTGCGCAGTTTGGATCTCGCCGACAACAACATCTGGAGCATGCCGGCTGATCTCTTCTGCCCGCTCTTCAGCCTCGCGCATCTAAACCTCACACGGAACAAACTGCAGGAGGTTGCGTCGATGGGTTTCTCCGATTGGGGCAACGGCCCGTTGGCGCCCGGTCATGCATGCGTCGGCGGCCTGGAGATACTCGATTTGAGCGACAACGATATCATCACTTTACCGGACAATGGATTCAGTGGATTGCGCGCATTAAAACAGTTGCACTTGCAAGAGAATGCCATCTCAACGTTGGGCGATCGCGCGTTTGTCGGCTTGAATGCGATGCAATATTTGAATATGTCGAGCAATTGTTTGGTGGCATTGCCTCCAGAATTGTTTCAATCATCGCGTGATTTGCGTTACTTGTATCTGCACAACAACACGTTGACAGTGCTCGCACCGGGCTTGTTGGAAGGACTCGACAAGTTACAAGTCCTGGATTTATCGCGCAACGAACTATCCAGCCAGTGGGTCAATAGGGATACTTTTTCGGGACTTATACGATTGGTATCACTACATTTGGCGCACAACCAACTCACACGCATCGACGCGAGCCTCTTCCACGACTTGTACACGCTGCAGTACTTGAATCTTGAGCACAACACCATCAACTTCATCGCCGAAGGTGCGTTCGCCGAATTGAAGAATCTGCACACGCTCACCCTCTCGCACAATCGCATCGGGAAGATCGACGCGCAATTCTTCGCCGGCATGTACGCGCTGAATCAGCTCTTCTTGGATTCGAACCGCATCGAGCAAATTCATCCAAACGCCTTCGAGAACGTCACCAATCTACAGGAGCTGGTGCTCAACGGTAACCAGCTCGGCGGTGTGCCCGATGGACTCGGCAAACTGACCAACCTACGCACGCTCGACTTGGGCAAAAACCACATCGAAACCGTCAACAATGCATCGTTCGAAGGACTCATCTCCGTGTACGGTTTGCGCCTGGTTGATAATCATATAGTGAATATTTCGCGGGACGCGTTCTCGACACTCCCCGAATTGCAAGTGCTTAATGTCGCGTCCAACCGCATTCGCCACGTGGAGCAAAGTGCGTTCGCGAGCAATCCGTTACTGCGCGCCATTCGCCTGGACTCCAACGAACTCACGGACATTAGCGGGGTGTTCACCAACCTGAAGAGTCTCGGCTGGCTGAATGTGTCCGCGAATAACTTGGCGTGGTTCGATTTTAGCCATTTGCCGCCGAGCCTCGAGTGGCTGGATATGCACGACAACGAGATTCCGGAACTGGGTAACTACTACGACGTGTACTACAAGCTCAAGATCAAGATGCTCGACGTGAGCTTCAACGCGCTGACGGAGATTTCGGCGAATTCGATACCGGACAGCGTGGAGACGCTGTTTCTCAACAACAACCGCATTGCCACCGTCAAACCAGGTACGTTCAGCACCAAAGCGCATCTCGAGAAAGTCGTGCTGTACGGCAACGATATCAAGTACTTGGATTTGGCGGCGCTGAATTTGGCGCCGGTGCCGGACAACAAGGACCTCCCCCAGTTTTACATCGGTGGAAATCCTTTCTATTGCGATTGCACAATGGAATGGCTGTTGCGCATCAATCACTTAAGTAATCTACGCCAGTATCCGCAAGTGCTCGATTTGGATAGCGTCACCTGCGAGCTGGCGCACGCACGCGGCGCACCACCCCAGCCGCTACTCTCACTGAAACCCTCGCAATTCCTCTGCCCCTACGTGACGCACTGCTTCGCGCTCTGCCATTGCTGCGAGTACGACGCATGCGATTGCGAGATGACCTGTCCGACAAACTGCACATGCTTCCACGATCACACGTGGTCATCGAACGTGGTGGACTGTTCAAACGCCGGCTACACGGCCGTCCCGGAGAAGATACCCATGGACGCGACCGAAATCTACCTCGACGGCAACAATCTCGGCGAACTCGGCAGCCATGTCTTCATCGGTAAGAAAAAGTTGGAGGTGCTCTTCCTGAACAACAGCAACATTGTGCACGTGCACAATCGCACGTTCAACGGCGTCAAGTCGCTGAAAGTGCTGCACATGGAGGACAATCAGCTCGAAGAGCTGCGCGGCTACGAATTCGATCAACTCGAGCGCTTGAACGAACTGTATCTGGACCACAATCGCATCGCGTTCGTCGGCAACAATACGTTCGGGAAGCTGCGCAAGCTGGAGGTGCTCAAGCTGGACGAGAACAAGATCGTCGACTTTACGCCGTGGCAGCAATTGGCGGCGGACAGCGAATCGGGCGCACCGCCGCGCGTCTCACTCGCCGGCAACAAGTGGTCGTGCGAGTGCGGCGCCGTGGGCCGGCTGGAAGCGTGGCTGCGCGCCACCGGCGGCATGGATGCCACCCGCACACTGTACTGCGCGGAGGCGGCGTACGCCGGCGAGACGCTCGCGGACGTGATGCGACGCTGCGACAGCACGGCGAACGCGGTCGCCACGTCGGTGATACAGCGCGAGCAGATCTTCAAAAACAACCCGCTGCTGGGCGGTACGTACGTGCCGCTGCTGGCGGCGACGCTGATTGCGGTGATTGTCGTCTGCCTGCTTGCCGCGATCGCGTTCGTCTTCCGGCAGGATGTGCGCTTGTGGGCGCATTCGAAATACGGCATACGTTTGTTCAACGACGGCGCGGGAACGCGTGATAACGAGGATAAGGACCGCTTGTACGACTGCTACGTGGTGTATAGTCACAAGGACGAGGACTTTGCGGCGCGTTATATCGCCTCCGAGCTGGAGCAGGCCGGATTTACCATGTGCCTGCACTATCGCGATCTGCACCTGATGGGCGGCGCGTCGTACCTTGCCGACGCGATGATTGGGGCGGCGGATGCATCGCGCCGGGTTGTGTTTGTGGTATCACCGACCCTATTGAGTAACGAGTGGACGCGGCCGGACTTCCGCGCCGCATTGCAGGCGGCGTTGCGCACCGCCGGCCATCGCCGGAAGTTGGTGTGCATCCTCAGCGGTGATCCGCTCGAACCGATGGACCCGGAGCTGCGCGATCTTTTGCGCGCGTGCACGGTGACGCGCTGGGGTGAGCGCCGTTTCTGGGAGAAGCTGCGCTATGCGATGCCCGATGTGAGTGCGGCAAGAGGTGCAATGCGGCGTGCTGGGGGTAAGAATAAACCAACAGCGGGGGCGGCGGCGGATATTCGTCGTTGCAAGACGAGCGCACGCTACACACCGGCGCCCACCGCGCCCGACGCGTGGTTCCGCTACAATACGATGGCGGCGGCGGCTGCGGGCGGCACGCCGGTGGTGGCACCCGGCGCTGTTCACCCGCTGCACCACACGCTGACGCCGACGCCCACGCAGAGCACATACGTGTCGGGCGAGTCGTCGGCGCGCAGCAGCACCGAAGACGAGGGTGCGTCGAGCACCAGCAGCCAGCACTATGGCGGTTCCGAGCAGCTGCACCACAGCTACGCGTCCATTGACGCCGCGCGCCCGCCGCAGTACACGCAGTACCCGCCGTATACCCACCACCGCGAACCGCACCACGTCTACTCGACCATTCCGGACACGCAACCGCAAACGCGCACGTATTTCGTGTAAAATGCTACCAAAAAGATGCGAGACGATTGAAGTGCTTTTGTGGATGCAAACTATAAAGGCTGTTATTCACTTAACTAGGTAAGGTAATTAATTTAGGCGAGGTGTGGCGACGAGAGCAACGTATTCGAATGATGATGAAATTTAAATGTCACTAGAATTATTATCACCCACTTCAAGGAAATAATATGTAATGATCGTAATTTTGTATGAATCTTTCGCTCTTTGCTCACATTCACGATTTCACCCGGTTTTCATGGAAGTACGAGTTGTAATTCTCTCCAATTTCAAAGCAAAAAAGACGTAATGTATTGTAATCTTGTATATAACGACTTGTATATATATATATATTTATTTATTCCCCCCTTCCCCACATTCTTAATATCGAAGTAGTAAGATTGTTGTTTTTATTGGTAATGTTAACTTATATTTGAGGAGAAGACGGATATACTGAAACGCGCTTATTAGTCACTATATTTAAGGTAACAAATATAATTATTGTATATATAGATTTGTAATATCTCGATTGATATCTATAGCTGATGCGAAGACACCGACGACACATTATTACGTGACAAAACACTATTTGATGGATATTATTATGAAGACTGTTTATATGTATATACTACGGATTTAACGACTAAACTAATTGCGAATGCATTCGACGAGCTTATTTTATCGCGAATGGTTCATCATCAATCGGATTCCATGCCGGCGATATGATTGAGTGTGAATTTTGATGAATAAAATCCACCATTCTTTTATTGAAACACGACTCGATTTATTTTGCAATTGGTATGCAATTAATTTCAGGTATGCGTGTGCGCAATAATGAACGGTAAGTAAATGAAATTAAGCATTTTTGCACGCTCGAATTAACGACAATTTAATTTCTGCCCAAAAACTCATCGTAAATAACTTGTTATTATTACGCACGCGAATTTCAACATAATTAACGATTGGCCGCAAACGGAAAAAAATATTAATTTATATCCGCGCGCGTCGCGCCGCGTTTCCCACGAACGATAGATAATTATGTTAATCGCAGCCAGTTAATCTAAATGTAAAATAAAACGCGCGCCGACGAAATCGATCGAATACACAACACAACAAACAAACGCTATTTTTACGAGTGTGTTAACATATGCACGGCGACGCATTAAAATCTTTAAATTCGCATAAATAATTTGATTTATTCGGATGATAATTATGTCAATAAGATTGTAATCGGCCGTAAATTATTACCGGCTAACTAATTAATTGCGATTCAATACCGAAACCCTTCCTTCAAGCAAGACGCAAGAGAAAATCACGAAGAAAAAATACTCTAAATGAGTTTATAAGCTTTTTCGAAGTTAACACCTTCGGGGTGGCGCGGCATTGGCTTGCAAAAGTCTCGAGTCATCCAGAGCGCGCGCAGCCCATTGACATTCGTAATGAAAAAGTGCGCCTCTTCGTGCACTTAACTCGTGCCCGGCCGAGTGTTGGTGTGCGCATCCTATTCATCGACATGCAGCGCAAAAAGCGAAGCGAACCAAAGGACGAGATGCATCGGCACCGCATGAAGAAGAAGAAGAATAACTTGACGACGACGAACCCGGGCCGATGAGGAGTCCGGAGTCGTGAAGCTTTAAAATTCCATTGAGCGCATCATCGGCATCGTCGTCATCGCACATACACAACAGACACTGGACTGTACTGGACGCGACTGCTGGGACTCGGAGAGATGAGGCGAAGAGGTCGCATTGCATAGTGCGAGTATAAAACTAGGAGGAGATGCTTCGCATTCTATTAAGCGCTAATGCACAAAAGCGCCGCCACACAAGACGACGACGCGACGCCGACGGTTTGAGCCGCCCGGCTACCTGATATTATATCGTCTACGAAATGCGATTAAAACTGATCACGAGCGCCAAGCGCAGAAAAAAAGCACATGCAGTGAAGCGTGCATCTCACGTAACCAGGTGTGTAACTCATGGAATAATTGACAACAAAATCTTGTTCTTTTTTCGCTTTTGGGGTAGGATAGCGTAATAGATATGGATCTGGATTTTCTGGAGTTTTTCAATGTCAAGTGGAAAAATGCATTTATTCGAGATGCATAATTTTTGATAATAAAAATAACCACAAGGGAGGAATGAACTTTTCTGAAGTGGGCAATTAATTTGCAATCCAAATTTGCAACGAGGTATGCTTCTCTCCTTTTGTGCCGCAAGTTATTTATTTAAATTTTGGCCAATTTCTGCTCATTGTCATTATATTATTACCTCAAGAATTTAAATTTAAATTTTTAATCCAAAGAATAATTTTTTTTATTTAATGAATGCTATTCATTATCGTTAAATACACCGAATCACTTTCAAAATTGTATAATTCTTCTATGAGATCAACATAGCTTTCGCAATATGAAACCTCATTTAGTTTTGTGTGTTCTATGCAATCCAATGCAATGCAGCAATCGTAAAAACGAAACAATAATCAAGTATTATATTCCGAATACTTCATGCAAACGATTGCGCTTGCTGCACATTGCTACATTGGAGGTTGTTGGTTGAGTATGAAAGTTCGTTTCGCTCCGCGGCAAGGTTAATTGTTTCTCTCGCGGCGCGTATTTGTGTTTTGCCGGCCTCTTGTTTCGGACCCATTGTGTCAATGTTGTTGTAGGTGTGCGACTGTTATTCTTATTGCAATATATTGCGCCGGGTACAAAAGAGGCGCGCGTGTGTATTATGACAAGCAATAATTTAACCATCTCCTAAATGGCGATGACGAAATTTCAAATTTTAAATCGAGGTGTGTGTAGTGTGGCCGAAATCTACTTTTTCTCCTCGGTTCCAAAACGTTTCCCTATCCATCAAAAAACGCTACCGTTCTACACTGACGCGACCTTCAGCGCTAGAGAGAAGAGAATTGCGCATGACGAAAGCATAATTTCAACAAGTCGGAACTATTCAATGCACGAAAATCGCCTTCAAGGATACGTTTTACTAGCCGTGAAAATTACGCCAAATGAATGGCCCCGAAAACCGTCTGCGGGGGGAAAAAAGTTGGGTAAAACTTTTCACCGATTCGCGAAGGACTGTAAATTATCGGCTGACCACGTCGTCGTCTTGAAATTATTCCCGACCGAAGCACCCGCGCCATAATGTAATAATGTAATAACCGCCCGAAACCGAGCGGACCTCGTCGGTAATGCAATAAAATCGTTTCGGCTCCATTATATATCCGGCACGGTGCGGCATAGGGTTGTTTTCGGTTGCGCTTCAGCGCGTCCCACCATCGCATCGGGCGGCCGTGTGGCCCCTAGGTCGTAAAGTAATTATGATTGGGTGCGCGTAGCCTAATAACGAGGCAAGTGGTCAAGATGGTGATCAAATTTCTTCACACTAACATAAAATTACGTAATTTTACGTTAAAAAGCTTTAATAAATCTACACTATATAAAGTTGTTGAAATAAAAATAATAAAAATTAAACTACGTATTCCTGTTCGCGGTCGGTCTGTGGCATAGTTGAAAAGTTTTCAAGCGCACCAACGAAGTATCTATATCAATGCATCCTATTGTTGTCGCTTGTCGGCGGGGCGGACGCGTCATCTTCATCAAGTATTTATTTATTTATGTAAATATGCGCGGGTCTTATGTGACTGACAGGCCGTAGTATCTGATTGCGCTTGCGATTATGCAAATATGTATCTGCACTTCAACAACGATGATTCCAAAAATTCTCCAAATACCATAAAATTTCGTTCTATTGGGTGTGATGAATGAATACAAATAAGATTTGTGTGTCAATATTAAACATAAATTATTATCACATTGCTGGGCAATGGTTTGATATAAGCAATAAACATTGCACAAAGTGCAGCTGTCATGCAAAAAAATGCGAATTTGAATAAATAATAAATATTATTCGAAGGGTGCGAGCAGACGATAAGAATATCCATCGATAACCAGTTCGTTCATTTGCGTTCGTTCGTTCACGGTCGCAACTATTTCAACTATTGAAATAGGATTGAAATAGGAAATAGGATATTATATCATTCGATAAATATTTGCAAATTTCAAAGCATAGTTCACATTAATTCCTAGTATCTAGGTAGGTGTGGCACTCTTTAAATTTGCATAAGACATTTTTAAGCGTTTCAATGCCGGGGTCGGAGTGAATCAACAAGTCGTAACGGCAAAAGCTTACGTTCCCTACGTAGAAAGTGAATTTGAAGCATCATTAATAACGCGATTACCAACCGCCTCAACAACTCTCTGGTGCGCGCGAGGCGCTATCGGTAACCGGAGACTATCGCTAAAACACTGCATTCATATTATGAATCACAATCGAGCGCGAAAAGAAGAAAGGCGATCGTGCTGCGTGCCTTATCGCAAATGTACTGTAAACACCGTAATCGTGTGCGCCCGCCGTCACCGTTCGACAACGTAATACCGTTAAGATCATTTAATTATACGCGCCGCGCATACGCCGATAGAGCATCTCCCTTCGCCTTCGCCGCCGTTCCGCGCGTGCAAACATCAATATTCGCATAAATAAATACGTCAATTGCTTGCCGCGAGGGGCACACATACAAAAACTGAACGCCCGAGCAAAGAAAAACGAAAAATTTGCGGGAGCAATTCACAAGACCCTTCTTCCTTCGTTCTTCCCCGTACAATGCGAATTGGGATGACGAGCGCCGAACGCACCACCAGCAGCATGAACAAGAGCAGAGCGTTAAGGGGGTTGGTTGGAAGATCAATAAGTCGCGCGAATTGCTTTCGAATTAATATCGGTTCCATCCACCAACCGAAACCAACAAATCGCTGATAAATTCCCATTATTTCCACATCGAAACTTGTACATTATTATATTTAACATCTTATAAT
>JARJDR010005156.1:0-18040 GCA_030264135.1 Myllaena sp. GC000078 | reverse complement strand
GTGAGGGATTGAAGCTGAGGAATCAAACAACCTGCCTGTGTTGCCTAGCCGCGCATAGAAACGATCCTAGAGCCAGTGGCAGCCCGTGGAACTTACTTTACGGACAGCGTAGTATTTAAAGGGTTAATAATCTACCCGGACACATTTAAACACCTAACGACGCGTCCTCGCGGACTGCATAAATTCGTGCCGGGACACGACGACGAGGGGCCGGTAGACAAAAGGTAAGGCGGGCGTTCTTGCGCGACGGTGGTGGATCTTGAATCGCGGGCGCAGTTGCCTCCGTTCTCCATCCCTCATGGTTGTGCGCGGGGCTGTGTGTATGCGCGCATTTAGCAGCAACAACCACTTGCCCGCGCCCGCTACGGTTTGTTTTGGAGAGCATAATGTAAATTTATTCAGCTGGCAGTTAGGAAGTTTCTGATTAAATTTGTGGGCGAGCCACATCGGGGGAATTCGCGGCGCGCGATTTATGCACGGCGCGAGCGCGCGCGTAATGTGCGAACGAGTTCGATGATTTATCGCGAACACGGCGGCGGCGGCGGCGGCAGTGGCGTCATATATACATCGGTTAAGCGATACCTCCGGACGTCATCATAGCTAACATTGTAAAACGGTGAGCGCACGCACCGTTTACGCACATCTATATTTATTAATTAACTTTTCATACACTGAACTTTTTCACGCGCGGGAATTGTGTGCGAGAGGTGCGAGCACGCATTATTGCATGCCAACGCATTTGCCCGTGCGGAGGCGCCGGGCGCTGGGCACTTAAAAAATCCGCCGCCGGATTCAGCGCTAATTAATAAACTTTCTTTACAAGGCCGTGCGCGCGCCTGCCGGCCCGTTTAATACGGCTAAGTTTTTACATTTTCATAGTGACTGCTCCTTGCGCTTCACGAAACTTTAATTAAAATTCGCGTCGTTTTTTATTCCGCCGGTTGTGCTCGAGCTGCGCCGATTTTTGTTGTTCAATTTCCTTGTTTGTGCATCTTTTTCCGGCCGACAGCGCGGTGGCCGAGTCATTATCGCACCGAGTCCGTAAAGCACCTCCAGCAATTTACAATTTACAATGCGCATCGCGGCTGCGTGTTTATAAATAATTACCCAGCATGTGCCAGCAACTAGGGCGCCGCCGTCGTCGTCGTCGTCGTTGTCGTGTTGTGTTTGGCTTAGTTGTTTATTGTTACTGAGCGTTGTCGCTCCCGTCGTCGCTCTAATATTCAACAAGTTATAACTGTAAGTGCGCGACGTGCAGTCGCACTCCTAGAGCGGGGGCGGTGCATCACATTTAGTTATCCTTTCAGTTTGCAGGGCGCGTCGCGTAACAAGGATGCTCTCGATGGTAATGCGCTACCACGCCGATAACACATCAGCACCGCTGTAGGTAATACCGCGCGATATTTCTATCAGATTTGAAGGCAGTATGCGGCAAAAATCATGCGCACAATAACCGGCACTGTTGACTTTGTCACGCGGCGCTAATGTTCGAGCGCGACCGCGAATAACGCAGGAGCAGGAGCGAAATTATTGTTGTCGAGTTAAGGGTGGGCGACTTGGAAAAGAGACCCTCGCCACTCATAACTCAGCGAGCTCGTGTAAACGACTTGAGCGAAGTTGTAATTAGTTCGTGCATTCGCATCTCATAGCCTCGGTGCACATGCCTTTCTTCTCCGCCCGCCACGTATACACACACTCAACCCGCGCGCGCGCACACATGCTCATGACAATACGCCAGAGAGCTGCTCTGTCCGGTCTTAATTACACAATATGTGAACGTCCGCAATATGGGGCGGCAGTGGAGTCGGCGGGCTTGGCGAAACAAGTGCGTGGCTGTTGTGTCCTGTTGCCTTTGCCGCACACCAACGACACGCGCGACGAAGGAAACAAATGCTTAACGTCGGCGGCGGCAGTGGGCCGTCCCCTCGTCACCCACTGCGTATCCTTCATCCTTCTTAATGAGTAATTCGCTTAATTCGGACTTTAGTCACATTGGCAATTCATTTTCGGCTTTTGCGCCGACGTTATTGTCTCATTGCGCCCCTTCATCCCTAATAGTCATTATGAAATTCCGTACGTAATTAAATCTTCACATCTTGTTCTATTTAATCGGGAGAGTGTTTGATTAATTAGCATAAAACGCGAATATAATTGCGCTGCCCAGTTTTACCTGCGTATGATTACTCGTATTACATGCCGATCTCATTCTTCAAAGAATGCCTATTTCTTACCCTTTTGTTATGACGCGGAACAAATATATTCGCACACAATATGCGAGCACACAACGCAAAGGAAATCGCACTCGCACCGCCTTCACGACGCAAGCCACCCCTCTAATTGGCAATTAAACGTGGAGTGGTGACACCACCACCGCGATAGAGAGAGTAAATGCAAAATGCACTCACGATTCGTGTAGCAGAACATCCACAGGCCGGAGACGGTCAGCTTCGCTAGGTAATCCTTGTCGCCGGTGCCGTTGTACGACGGATTGTTCATCTTCTCGTCGGTGTGCAGCCACTGATTCGTCAACATCGCGACGAGCACTAACACTAACGAGATGGTCGCTGCCAGCGGCGTAACGATCCATAAGCACGACAATGCGCTTTCTAATGGCCCAAGCAATTGCTGGTGATCGCCGGCGGCGGCGGCGGCGGCGGGAGGCGCGTCGCCACCGCTGCCGCCGGCCGCCGTCGCGTGGTGATGGTGGTGTGATTGACGAGGCGCCAGGGCTCGTTGCATCTTTGCCTGTTCGCCCTAGGTGCGTTCGCGATGATCTCTCGCTTCTCTTCGCGCGCACACACACACACAAGCTCGCTGCACAATGTGAATGGGGATGCGCGCGGATTTGATGAAAGTAGCAGCCTCAGTTCCTCATCGAGATGGACCATTCATTTGGCAGTGTTGGTTGCGTTTGCGATGTGTCCTAATTGGCATTGACCCTGTTGAATTGGACGTTCATCGTAGCAGTTCCAGTCTGGTGGCGAGTGTGATCTGCAAGCAAAGTGAGTGAGGTGAGTGTTGAAAACTTTTGATTTACGGCGTTCAAATTTATCGATGTTTATGAGCAATAAATAGACATTGTTCGCGGCACTTTAAATTGACATTTTCGCAGCGCGCACCGTGCGCCAATTTATAGTGCAGCCGCGTGCGAGGGGTTGGGAGTTGGAAGTTAAAAGTATTTAACGTTCACACTTGGCGCACTTGGTTCTTACATCATCGAGCAGGTGGCAAGAGCTGCGAGAGAGAAGGAGGAGGGTAGTAATCGTGTTTTAAGTCGTTACAAATCACGATAACAAAAGGCGTCTAGCTTGCGGTCTGCGTGCAACTGCCAATGCCTATAGGTGCACAAGGTGCTTCAAACTCTGCTCTCCTTCATATTCTTGTGCATCCTTTACACTTCGACTTTTTTTTTGTTGTTTTTGTTTTGGTTCTATTCACCACCTCCTCCCCTTGGCTCTTGTGCGCCCCGGTTTGCTCTCGCGACTTCTTCGCGTCTTGTTACCGATTCCAACAACGATTCCCGAACGCAATCCGCCCCTATCTATAACTCTACAAGCAACCATTACAACGTCAATGATGTAATTTACGATCGGTCGATTCGGCTGCAAACCGATACGCTCACGATTCGCCGAACGCCAACGGCCGCAAAATCGTACGCGCGAGGCCCGCACCGCTCACAATTGCATAATGCAAAATGCCTTTCCTTCGAAAGGCGCACGCGCGCCCCAGACGAAGGCGCCAGCCAGCAAGCATTACTTACTTGAATTATAGCAATAATTTTTCCGGTATTATCGATATTTCATTTCGTTTCCGCTCTTTTACCCTCCACCTCTCGATCTGCGCCGCATTCCACGCGCGTGTTTGTGGGTTAGCGTTAAATGACCGGATGGTTGGGTATAGGAAAACAAATCGTCTCGGTTATTTTGCGCCCGCAGGGAGTGCGTCGATTACGGCGATATTTCTCGATGAAGGCGTTAGTATAGGAAGCACGAGGATCTTTTGCATTTTTGGCGGGCGACGACGACGCGACGGTGTGATGTCGACGACACCGACGACGACGAAGTTTGCGTTTGCTGGGGTCGATGGTTACGTGGGTGGCGAGCAACAAATTGCTAGCGCGATGCCGTCTTGGGGGACCGCGCGCCCAAGTGGGCGCAACGTAATGCGCTCGGGCAGCAAGCAGCACCGACCATCGTATGGCACGTGCAAGCGAAGAGCAATACACGGTACACGAGGAGAGTATGGCATATACGCCCCCGCACACACATGTGCACTTCCCTAGTAAGCCAAAACGGAATGAAAACGAGCGAATGGATGCGGAAAAAGAGTTACAAGTAAGTGCGCAAGCACGATTGCAAGTGCCGGCGAGCTTGTCTTGTCTCGTAGTTTATACCCCATCCAATTTCACGTACACCATTTACCTCTGGTAACAGCTCCCCAACATGCCGCCGGCTGCATTGCCCACCCGCCACCCCCGCGCGACGACGGGCGTCGGGCGACGGGGCGACGCTGAGGCCACCAACCAACAGACAGCACATCCCGGCAACCAGATGGCTTCAATATTTGAGATTGGCCACTCGTAAAAGTAGCAAAATATATATGCGAGTATATAGATATACTCGTATATGAATGTCAGCGCCCGTCGTAGGGCAGAAGGTAAAGACGACGCTGTTGCCGCTCCACTCGTTCGATTGCCAGCAAGCCGGCCGGCATTTCCCGCGGCGGCGCCGGCGGCTCGGTGCGAATTCGTGGCATCCGTAAATATACTCGCCCTAATTTCTATCGTAAGCACAATAAATGCATCAATGCCGCACCACGGGCAGCAAATCGAAGCTGAGGGAGCGGGGACGGATGGTGGTGTGAGACGTAATCTACTCACACCCACACCCCGAGCGCGGGCGAGCACCAAGTGGATGGGTTGCATTCGAGGGCTAGCGGGAATTTCACGACGAGTAGCATGTGCATATATACAGACGACGACATATAGTAAATGTCAACTTTGCTGCACGCTTGCAATTTTCTGCGCCCAGGACGAAATCAGATTACGTTCAACGAGCATCAGCGACAAGCACAAAGAGAATGCATAAGAACACCAGTCATTCAAACCCCCCCCAAAACGTTCGATTTTTCAAATACATTACTCAATTATTACGCATAGGTGAATCGAGTCTACGAAAGTTTATCCTTGCATTATGCCTCGGTGTTTTATGCGCATATTTATACAGCAGCAGCACACGCGCGGCGACATAGTTATGCGCTTATGAACGCTTTCGGATGAAATCTTTGCACGCGGGCTGCGATTGCAACAACGCCAAACTTTGGCCGGAGGCTTTTGTGTGCGCTTGGCGCATTTCCGCTTCGTATTGTCTCCTTTACTTCCGCGACTAATATTCTGCTTTTCATAACTTTTACCGAATGTCGCGCGCGGAAAATCCGGTGCGGCAAATATGTTTATCTTAGATTAGCGCCCGCGCATCGAGAATGCGGGTAAGTAATGCATTTCGACGCCATCCCGAAGCGTCGTTGGTATTCGCAGTACGCGGCGTGTGGCAATCGCATATGTAAGGCGGTGGAATTTCGCACGCAGACGATGTTATTACAAACAATCAGTACGCGCAGCGGCGCGGCGGCGGCGGCGGCGGCGGCGGCGGCATCTCGAGGGCGAGAAATTTCAGCGCCGCTTGTAAAACGTACTTATTGCATTTGAGCGTGCGAGTGAATGTGCAAGATGTTGTTCGCAGCATTAATTATCTTGGCTGCGCGCGCGCGTGGCGCGTGCTCTTTCTCCCGACCGTCTGTATTCTTTGGCGCCTCTCTGTTCACCCCATTCATTCCAGCGCCCTGCTGCTGCCGCTGCTGCGCATTTACGAACGGGGGTGGTGTACTGGCAGCAGGCGACGTCCCACCTTCGTAACTAGTTAGCATTAGAATTAGTGTCGTTGGCACTTGGGATGGGGCGAGACAAAGGCGACGAAGGTGCGTGGTGCGCTCGATTGCGCGGCTACAATTGCGCGAACGTGTCGCAGCCAAACGCCGCGCACCGGCGCGTAGCAGGTGCAAATTTCGTAAACGACGTTACCTATACCGCCGTTATTAGCGCCTGCCTTATATGTGACCCGGGGCAATTTTTGCGGCACTAGGCGTGGGGTGTGGCTGGACGCATGCACGCAGCGATTTCGGCAAAGAGGTGTGTTGTTGGGCGCATCAATTTATTCGCGACCATGGCAACGCCATTTATCATCGCATCCATAGACGAGTGATTTATGGTATTGATAAAGCGGCGAGAGATTGCGACGGCGGCGACGAACAACGCGGGAAAGTCGCGCCGTCGGCGTCGGGGTGTGGGGGTGGTTGGCGCATCCGCGCTGCTGGACAAGCGCACGCTGATTTTACGTGTTTGCGGTGAGGAGGCGGCCGCCGGAAGCAGCAGCGGGGCGGTAGCAGCTGCGCGCTTAAATGGTGACACGAGCACCAGTGCGAGATAAAACATCGCTCATAAAAGCGATCGACGAAAAATACTATGAATGCCGCGTAGAGAGAGATATGGAATTGATCGCGAAAAATCACCTCATTTTCCGGGCGCGCAAAACAACAATATAACGCCGCCTGCAGCCGGTGCGCGTGGGTGATGGCGGCTGGCTTTTGCGGGAGTTGCAAAGGAATGGACACGAACGCACGCAGATGCCGGAGTGTTTGATGCGAAGAATGCTGGCTAACATTGCGGAAAGCACGGGGGGTTCGATGGGGGGACTCGCGCGCCCCGAATCCTGTCGAACCGATTCCTTCGGTCGTTTGTCCTGTGTGCGCGCGCGCGCGTCACATATTGGCGTTGAGAAGGGTTTCGGAGGCAAGCGTCAGCAACAATATCTATCTAATTCTAATAGACACATAGAATATGTTTTTAACGTTGTCGTTGTGGCAACTGCGGTGGTGGTAGCGGCGATTCAGCAATCTGTTCAAACTTTACTTTTCTATTTTCGACCCGTCCGTTTCGATTCAATTATTCACATGCGAAAATCGCCTTTCGTCGGAATCTCCCGGACAGTTATGATGGACGGCGGACGAAATATATAAGAGTTACAAACTATTTCCAATAAACGTTAAGCATATTATATTGCGCTACAAATTTCGATAAACATACCAATATTTGCGTTCTGAGAGCAAAAGTTACGCCTTACGAACTATCGCATTATTGTTTTGCAACCGCCATGCCCATTGGGCGGCCACAAAAGACGCAAATGTAATTAAATCTCGGCGCGGATTCGATTCGATTCCATTCCGACGCGGGCCGTGCACAGCAAAGCCACCGAGCGCGGCCAGACCTGATTATAGGTGTTGCATTTCGTGGTGGATTCGCGTGTTTGTATATCTTTAATTTCGCACCGTGGAAGAATTGCGCCCCGTCGACGTCTTCTTCCGCCTTACGTCCGGGTCCACGTAAAGCGGATGGGCCGTCGGCGGCGGACGTAATTCGAAAAAGAAAGCGCGAGCAAAGACTTTAAGCGCGCCGGGATCTCTGTGTAGGTCGTCAAGGACTAACGAAAAACTACATTTCGCACCCCTCTCCGACGGGGCACAGCAAGAGTGAGTGAGAGAAAGACAGAAAAAAACGCACACGAATATTACATCCCAGCTCTCGTCGTCGCTGTGCGATTTTTTTGGAGCGCACTCCGTCTTTTCTCCGCATTAGTGAGCTTTTCTTTCTGCGAGCACGCGCGCGTTGTGACGATTTCTATAAAGTTTTCCACTTTTACGCGAAGCGAATGAAAACGGTTGCGCGCGCGCGCGCATGTCGCATCGTTTCAGCGAAGACGGTAAATTCATTTACCAAATCAAACGACAAAATGAACTTGTTCGAACTCGATCGCCTCCGCCTGGGTATACGCTTTCACATCTGATTTGGGGTGGGCGCGGCGCCGGGCGGCGACCGACGCACGCGGAAAATCATTCGATTTCGTCCACTGTGCTCCGATTTCAACGCGTCGGTCGTCGTCGGTTTTTATTTACTTATTTCAGCTCCGTTGATTGCTTTTTCTCGCATCGTGCTTTTATTAATTTCCCATAGTTTTCCTTGGCGTGCATTCACTCAATACTTTTTATATGCGTGTCGCAGGCTCTTGTTAGCGGCAACAGCGCAAGCAACGCGCCCGAGTGTCAAATTGGCGCATCATTAATCATTTGATATTTCCAGGCGCGACATTTATTTCGTTTTGTTACGCCCGCGCTCCCGTATCCGATGCTTTCGCCGTTCCATTATAATAGTTATCATGTTTTCATTATCGGTGCGTATCAAGTTAATCTGAGCATCGTAAACGGATAGGTAGCACATGATTTCGCCGACGCTTTTTGCTCTTCGCCGGTGGTGCATCATGTTCTTTTTTCGCGACAAATACGCTCGCATGACGAGTGAAACACACGCGCCACACCCCAGCAGCCCCAAAACACACGTTTTTCATTCCAGCGCGCGCACTGCTCCAGATCCGAGCGCGCGTGCTTTGCCCTGTATTTTTTTTCATTTTCATCGTGCCTCCCTGGTATTGGCGTCAACGGAGGCGGGAGGCACCGCGTCTCACAGACGGAGTGTTGTGTTTAGGAGCGTACGTTTTAGGATGTAATAAAGAGGAGAAAAACTAGGAGCCAATGAAATCCGCCCTCGCAGCATCCGTTTTTTTGTGCCTCGGTGTCCCATGCCCTCTTTCTGGCGTGTACGCACGCACGCACGCTCGTTCCTCATGCATGCATGGTTTTACCTAGCTCACCAAAATTCTAGGGCGTTCTCGCGGTGCCAAAATGAATGCACAAGTAACCCACCCCCCGCACACACACACACACGTACAAAGTCAGCGAAAATAAATCCGCGTTATACGAGCGCCCGCGCGCGCCTTCCTGGCTTATATAGAGTTATGCGCTATGAAGTGAACGCAGTTGGGTTGGGAAACGGTCCCTCCTCAAAGGCAGCAGGCGCACACGTCGAAGGATGAAACACACGCAAAGAATGAGGTGTGTGTGCCGGCGTCGCGCCGCGAAAAATAGTGAGTAAATCCTTTTTCCCTGTGCGGCGCTTGCCGATTTTGCATAACCGAGCCGACGGGCAGGGTGCGAAGTAAAGTTGCGCCGCCGCCCTCCTATGCATTTTTCGCGTCCTCACCGGCACTCCTGTACGACGCCTCTATTTTCTTATGCAAAATTCAAACACTCAGGCACGCAATATACACGCGTACGCGCGCTGAAATGGTAATCTAAGCGCGCAAACGGTTTCACCCACGCGTCCGAGGAGGCAGGCGCAAGGGAGGAAAGTGCGAGAATTCAGCGCATCCAACTCTTGCGGTGGAGACGACGCGTGTTCCGGCGCCCCGCGACGACGACAACGCGAGCTCGGAGACGTCGAAAAGACGCGGTTGAGTTATAACCCTTATTATTGCAGCGCCACGAGACCATACAAGATGAATGTCGCCCGAAATGAGCTTTCCACACTCTAATACGCGTCGTCGCATGGGCGCACGTCGCGCCGCACCGCCCGCCCGGCCTAATATATGTGTGTATAACAGACTTATAGACGATGCCTTCACACGCGGCGGGCGGTCGTGTGGCGAGTCCTTACGCCGCTTTTCACACAAATCACGCGCCCAAATTACCCGCCGCGCACTACTACTACGCGTATGCTTCCAACTGTCAGTCTCACCCTCCAAACCTCCTCCGACGAGTATGCACGCATGCGGAAATGGTTTTGGCGTCGTAAATAGACCGGACGATCAATTGACTGACAGCGTTTCGCGCCCGAAATCGCTCATTCGCCAAAACGCCCAAACATCGCCCTAATCAATAGCCATTCCGGTGAGCGATGGCGCGCGCGCGCGCGCGCTGCGTGACGTGTTGATTATCGGGCATCGTATTTAATAAGAAGTTGATGAATTTCCATCGACTTGAGTTCCGAACTTCGCACACCGTAATTTATGAGGCCAACACCAACCTTGACGCCCTCGGGCGCGAATTATCTGATAGAAAAAAGGGACGGGTGGACGAAAAAGGGAGCCCGCGGCGCGGGAAAGGTCCTCTACTCAGGATCCAGGAGTACACCGCGCGTGGCGACTGGGCGGATTTGAAAAATGAGGTTTTTTTTGGCTTTTTCGGCTTTATTTTTGTTTTTCTCTCTTTTGGGCGCGCGCGCGCTCAATCTCGCAAACGACAATGTTCCCTTTCGTGCCCCCCACAGCCTAACCCACCTCGTTTTTACATATTTCGCGAGGAGCGGGGTGGCGGCCTGCAACCACGAAATTCGACTTCACACCGTTTGTTCTGCGGATATAATAAACGCTTTTTGCTGCGCCACGTACACACATCACGCAGCAGCGAGCGAACAAATCGTGAATTCACACCGGAGTGAGAGTGAGAGAGCGATAGTCGTTTTCGATAAACAAGCGGTATGGGCACGTAACGACGCATAAACATAAAGTACGAAAAAAATCTTTCGCAAGGATCATTTTTCACAGCCACGCGCCGAACGCGCCAGCGGGCCCTTTCTATAACATATAACCCTTGCCACTTGTACGCGCGCGCGTGCCCGCCCGCGCAATGGTCAGGTGGATTGGCTGCGGCGCCGCGCGTAATGCTCGGACCAATATATATTTTTATTTATTTATTTTTTTCGGCCAGCGTTGCGCACTTTCTCATCTCGTTTCAGCCGCCCTCCTTCCCTGCCCTCGCCTATTCGCCGGTAGTTTTTCACTATTCGTCGTATATTTCGAGGCGAGCGCGCGATAAATAAGACGCAACCTTTCCAATTTTTTTTCCTCGGCCGCGCTGCATGTGTTGTGAATATGGTATAGGTAGGTAATGTGCGCGTAAGGGATGCACACACGCGCGTGTTTATGCGTGCGCGTGGAAAATATATAAAGCACGAAATCGTAAATTTTATTAGAAATATATGTTCGCCGACGGACGCCGGGGTGCGCCTGGGAATTGGTTATGCCGCACTCGAAATGCGAAGGTGAGTCCTAGGAGGACCGCCCGCCGCCGCCGTGGAGGTAGTAGTTCGCTGACGTCTACGACGCTTACGGCAGAGGGGGCGGTGAGTCGAGAGGGTGCGTGCGAGAAAAGTGGGGAGTTGCAGCGGAGGGCCACTGGACCCACCCGCACGCGCGAAGTGCAAGAGTAAATTTGAAAAAATGATTTGTTGTTGACTTGTATGATTGAGTTCTTGGGCTCACGTTGCACGCATGTGTTTTACACTCCACACATAAGACGGGACTAATAATTGTTGTCATCGAGTATCATCGCCATATCACATTGCACATGTTCTTGTACGTGCGTCCTATTGATTAAAAGACGACGCGCGATATTAATCTGATTTTTAACGTGTCTTTGACTTCGACGCCGCGCGCGTACGTTTTCCGTGTGTAATATAAAATCGCGAGAGGCATTAGTATTGAATCCTTTTAAAAGGCGACGAGGAAGCATTACTACGCGAATGAAATGTCGTAGTACGAAGGGGTATAGCAATCGCAAGAGCGTAGAGAGTCGAGAAAAGGCACTCGAACCAAATCACATTTCTTCCGATCGAATAGCTTCCGGTATTCCATCTTGCGCACGTTTATGCGTACGGCTGCGGGAGAGGGTGGCACACGGGTCACAGGTCGCCGGCTGGGTGCTTCAGAGATATGTCAATATGTTGTGACAGCTAAACAGCCCCCCACCTCATTCTCGCCCCCATCCCAGCGTTATCGGGGTGCGGTTGGTCTCTGGTGGACGCTCGAATAATTTAATTAATGCCGCGCCGGTGGAAGGAAGGCATTGTCTTCGCGTCGCCGATAATACCGGCGCAGCCGCCAAACCGAAAAGTAGTAAAACGCAAGTGAGAAAGTCTTCCTTCAAGTAGGGGAGAGAGTCGTGAAATTCGGTCGTGATGAAGGCACTAACTTGAGCATGACTTGCTCCGGCGAACGATATCGACGGGAGATCGGCATGACGCCGGCCGGGCATGATGACGGGAGACGCGCTACCTACGACTAGGACAAAGGCACGCGCGCACCCGCCGGGGAAACATTACCAGCGCAAAATCGAAACGAAACTCGACAGAGCGCCCGTTGGGTCGTTGCGGGATTTCGGACGATAAAGTCGACCGCGTAATGATTTTCTAGTCATTTAACGCTTCGATAAGATATCCGCGCTGGCGAAAACAAACAAACAAAAAAGACACACACACACGCGCGCGCTCGCATGACGAGCCACAAAAAGCTGGCAGAGGGCAAAAAAATCGCACGGCAGAGGAGAAAAAAAAAGCGAACGGCGGGCTTAATAAGATGGAACGTGGAACTTAATTTTATGCAGGCGCGGAGAGCACTTGGGAATATGAACGTCGCTGGAAGGCGGAATATGTGCGCCGCGGCACAGAAATGATTCGCAATGCAAAGCGAACGAAGCGAGATCACAACGCGGTAGGCAGGCGGGAAGACGACGGCGGAAAGCAAAGAGAGACAACTGGGGAGCGACTAATTTGGCACGTTGTAAAAAGTACCGAACGTTACGCAACGGAAACAACAAAAGTGAAGGGAAATTGAGATTGGGCTTTGGAGAGTGAGCTGGTTCACTTTTGAAAGAAGACGCGCAACGGCGCAGGTAGTATAATAATAGGTGCGAGGATAAAGTCGAAAGGACTACTAAAGCGACGGTATAAAAACAACGGCGCGATTCTTTATGTCTTTAACTTTTTTCTTGATAGCCGAGGAAAGCTCCTTCACTATACTACTCTATTACGGTTTGAATAATTATTACCTAATTAGGGCGCGCGCGCGCGAGGAACTTCTTCGTGCAGAGCAAACGATCCTGGGAAACATTGTGTATAATATTTGATTTGCGCCTCCCGATACTGATGATCGTTGCGGGCGAGTTGGACTTTAGTTGTACGTGCTTAGCATGCCACCTTGCGATCCTTTCAATATTCTTCGCCGTTTCTTCTTCATCATCGACGCTGGCTTTTTTATATTTGCCATCGAAACCGATCGCCTGCGCCCGCGTACGCTAAGTACGTGCGGGCTGCCGCAGGCTATCGACTTTTGTCGGCGGGGTGACGCTGCTGGTGGAGGATAGAAGTTATAGTAATAGTTCGTGGCGAGCGCGGGAGCGGTGAAGTAGTGTAGCCGCCAGCAACTATGCACTGTGTGTGGGCGTCTGGGGAGTCTTACGAATAAGTCAAAAGCGCCAGGCCGCCGTTTTTCGTTCGTTCGGGCAACCGCCCTACAATTCAATGCGCCTCCACCATCGTGTTCGTTTAGGTTTTGGATATTTCGACGGCGCCGCCATGTACAAAATCGCGCCATGTCTTGATACCACGTAGTCGGCGTCTTCCATGCACGATCTGTAGCGGATGGGGTAGTCGGGGGATAGCCTATACATTGTGTGTGGGGAGCGCATGCAGGTCAGAGAACTTTATGCGCAAGTCGTGTCGCATGGAGACGGAGCCAGTTTATGAAACACTATTTAACCCTAAGGCGCTTATAATTTCGAACTCGACTATCTTCTCCACCTCGCACAACGCGCCGCATGTTTTTCCCGCGCGCTTCTTATCCACGAAACTGTTTAAATACATATAACGCAGATATTGGAGTCGCAAATTCTAGACTTTCAATATAGATAACTTTTTACGAATTTTATTAAGCACGAAAGGAGAACAAGTAAATTGCTTCTCTAAATTTATCAATCAAAGTTTCAGCAATTGGATTGACAATGTGATTGTTATTCGCGTAAAAAATGTCACATGATTATTGCCTCTGCATTTGTTAAATTCATTGCAGACACTTAACCGTGCGCATTGTGCGACGTGAGCCATATAAAATACGATTGAAGGAAATTTTCGATTTACAAGGATATAGTGCGGTGATTTGGGGGAGGAGAAACTGGCGGACAGAATGATGCGAGATAAGTCGAGACGCAACGACGCGCCCGAGCCACTCTCTCCCCACATAGCGCTTCAAATCGGCCACAATTAAGGCGACACAATGCATCGATTTCAGAATTTAATCGCTCCCAATGCCCACCACTTACGAGCTTCCATTGAGTCCATCACGCGTGCCAGCATTGACCGGCACCGGACATTTGTTCCGGACAAAAAGCCACCCGTGCCCGTTTAATTGCATTCGTTTCATCAAATACACTACCGCCGGAAAAAAATGATCGCACAAGGAGTGATAGAGCGTGTATGAGCGTGGAATGGGCGCAATGGCAGAGTGTGCCGCGATGTGAGCGCGTGTACGGTTCGTAAGGGATTTTGGCATTAGCACCAGCGAACGTCTGCTCCGGCGTGCGCAAATATGGTAATCTTGTGAGGCTCGTGCGCGCGGAAATCCACAAATCTGCAGGCGCTCTTTGCGTTCGCATTACGAGTAGTTGCACGGGCGGGGCGGCGAGCACGCGAACGCTGATACCGTTTATGTTTTCGGCCGTGAAAGTTGGCGTATGTGTGTCACGTGGAGCGAGCGGAAGCAGGATTCAGCGCCCCGATATTTCGGAGGGGGCGGCGGCTGTAATGCCGTGAGCATTTGAACAACGCGCGACCGCGAACCTCGCCGAGACGACGTCGACGACGACGACGTCGGTGCCGAACAAGAACTATTCTGGTTTGCGGGGGTGTGGCGCCGGCTCTGTCTTTAGTTTTCCGCTTTTCGCTTTGCACCCGCGAGCGTTTGCATCAAACTCCCCTCACGCAATGCTTTGATCAAAGTTCGCACAGTATGATAAACGACTAGAGTCCCGCTCTGAATCGTATTATTTCATAATGATAATAATAATAATAATAATATGGGATTTTAATTATAGTCGAGAAAAAAAATACGGTTAAGGTCATTTTACAAAACACCCAATGTGTGGTAATATAAATAATTTCGGGCGGCTTTATGAATACGGGCACGTATGGATAATACGATCATCAAATGTCGAGGACTCAATAACGCCAAATTACGTGTGCGCGCTGATCAGCATGTGCGGAAGGACGGCGCATAATAATAACAGCGAAATGTTTCATTAGGCGGAAAGTAATTTATTAAGCTTTGCGCGTGGTAGCATGTGTACGTGCGCGCAGGGCGAGACGAAAAATATAAGGCGGGGGCGGCGGATACGAGCCGAAAGTTGCTCGTAGCAACAATGACGTGCGCCCTGCGCCGCCGACGCCGACGCCGCGCCGACGGCGATCGCCTGTGAAACACACGCCGCGGCCAGGCGAGCTAAGGCTGCTGGCGACGGCGCACAGTTTGTTGGCCATATTACAGAGGACGCTGGACTAATTAATCAACAAGTGCCGTGGTCAAACTAATTAAGCTAATTAATATTGGAAGCATACAGACGTAAATGCCGGATCGGGTATGTTCATCGATTCGTTTCATTCGCGACCGCACGTATACGCACACGGCGACGACTACACGACGTTTATACATACAATATTTACTTCTGCGGTGAATGCGCCGGGAGGGGCGACAACTTTCAAACGCGTGCGGGCGACCGAAACACCGCGCGCACTGAATAATCCCGAATGCAATCGCCGGCGCCGCCGCCGCCGACATCACTCGCCTGCGTCCGAGATGAAAAGTTGCCAACGACGGGAACAGATCTATTAGTTAATTAATTAATTTGCGTAAATCGTTCACTACCCGCACGTCGTCAATCTTTCCGGTAGGGCGTTGAAATATGCATTTGCATTCGGTGACCGTACACCTAAATGTTGGGGCACCGTCTAATCTGCGGACAATAAAGAAGAATGGCATCTGATTTTTCAACTGTTCGCTGGTGAGCGGAAACAAGTTTGCGTGCAGCTTAATTTTTTTGCGTTGCTGTGTGTGTGTGTGTGTGTGTGTGTGTGTGTGTTTTCGCACTCGCGGTGATGTACGCGCGTTTTAAATGCGGGCTGGATAAAAAGCTTAATGAAGCGCGAGTGCCGCGTCCGCGTCCGCTGAAAGTAGTGATTAGGGTAGTGAGCGTAAACCTGACCAAGCCACCTCGCCCACATATATTACGGTTTTTCCCGCAAAAGTCGGTGGCGCGTCCATTCTTGGATCTGATTTTTCTAGTACGCGCCCTCTTCACTTTGCGTGGGCGGCACGCGCATAAACACGAGGCGACTTTTATCCCCTTTAAGCGTGGCGCGCATATTAGGAGCGCATTGCATGCACTCTCGTCTCTCGTTTCTTTCGCATGCTTGACGGCACGTCCCATCCCCTAGAGCCAGCGCGCGCGCGCACGCCGCCCCGTATGTGACTGAATATAAACAGATAATTTATTTCTGCGCGAAAAAAGCGTAGAAGTTTATTTATAAATATGATACCCAGAGCGTATACTTATGCCGTTAGCTTTTCTATGCAATGCGCGCGCGGTTGTGATGCGGGTGCGGCGAGCATATCATGGGCATGACATCCTTGCGTGGCGGTGGTGTGAGTGGATGTGTGCGTTCGCTGTGCACAAGGCGTGCGTGTGTTTGTGCATGCGAAAAGCTTTAGTAGGAAATGCGAAAAGATGAGAAGCGAACGAGGAGATGAAGAGGCCGCGATGAAACGATGAGACTATGGGCGCCGTCGCCGCCCGCCTCCGTCTCCACCGCCACCGTCGCGTCGCTCGTCCATAAGGGGCGGGAAAAAGTATATAACGCTAGTTATTTCGGTGAGCCGCATAAATTTACATCTCATCCACCGCTTGCCCCCATCCGCACACACGTCTCATATAAATATCACCCTTCAAACCTCAAATATAAGGAAGGGCGAATACTATTGTGCGAAAATCAGGCGCAATCGCGCATCTTTTCCCGTCGCTCGGTAAATATTTGGAATGGATTAATTCTTATGAATATTTGCCATTGATCAATAGGGCGCGCGCGCAGCGAATGGGCTGTCGACATCGCAAATGACTTTGAAACTTTCTAATTCCGCGACCGCGCGTGCACTTCGTCTGTGATTAAAACAACATTCATTTTTCGCGCGCACTTCATTTGCGCACACGCACTCCAGGGAAATCTGCCCAGCGGCGGCTATACGGGGAGCACATTTTCGTTTCAATTAGCCGGGTGCGCGCGTGAAATTCGTTTCGAATAGTTTCAGCGCGCGCGCGCGCGCCTGAAAAATGAAACTTAATAGGAAAGTTCAGGCCTCAGCGCCGGCGCACGCTTTTTTGCAATGCGATCATTATGCACGTTACACAATTCGTTTTACAAGTCGCCAGCCGACAGCATAAAATATGCAGAGTTATGCCCGTCGCGAGTCGGCGCCAGTAAAAATAATGTGCACACGAAAAAGCATCCGAAGTGCTGGAAAGTGGTCGCGAGCAGCAGTGCGACGCTGGTGTCCGTCGAGCGAAAAAAAAGTGGAATGCGTTATAGGGTGTGGTGAATAAGGGCGGTACTATTGGGGTAGTCTGAAAATAGTCTAAAAGTCAGGCGGGCGCGACGACGATTTGGCATTTTCTTCCGGCATTGTTGCAGCGCGTTGTGTTGTTGCCCCGAAAATGCCACAAAACCGGCCCCAAAAACTGCGGCGCCCAGATTTTTCCCATCTCGCGTTCGCGAAACTTTTGCGCCTTTGCGCCGAGCACGCGCGTGCATGTGTAGTTATATAAAAAAGCGCCATAATACATATCTTAAGTAGTATGGAAGTATATAAAGAAAACTTTTGTGAATTATATGGTTTGGTTGGTGGCTGTGTTTTTTTTTTCAGCGTGCCACTTTTTGCGCTTTTGGACAATTTCATTCGGGACTGTTTCGCGTGCATCTTGTTGGGCTTTTTTTGCACTGTCGCCCTGCGAAATAGCAACTGGTCCCTGCCGTAATCTCGCGCAAAGCCAAAAGTCATAGACATGCGCTGCCGCTGGTACATAATCATGCATAAGCATTAGGCGGATTTTATTTCCTAGCGCACATGCTCACGCCGAATCGACTTTAATTATTTCTATCACAAGCTTATAGGGCCCCGCTGTACCGGGGCCATAGTATATAAATAGAATCTTTATATTTATAAGTTACCGGAGGAATACAATAATATTTAAACAACAATAATTTTATTAACAGTTA
>JARJDR010005153.1:0-14526 GCA_030264135.1 Myllaena sp. GC000078 | reverse complement strand
GCAATTTAACTGGTTCAAAATTAAATGGATGTTTTTAAGGGATCTTCACATTGATACATATTCGAAACTATTCCTCATAACGGTGCCGCACGTGATGGATAAAATGAATGCGACATTGATTAAAATACGAACGGATGGATGGCATGGAATTGTTGATCATCTTAAGGACGGAAAAGCAGAGATTGGGGGAAATGTGTTGTACATCAGTAGAGAGCGCATAAAACATGTATCCTACACGAGTAAACCCATTCATAGACAGGGCATGTTTGTGTTTCGCGCACCTCCGTTATCAGTCGTGCAAAATATCTTAACAATGCCCTTACAACCAAATGTATGGTTATCTATATTTATCCTTTTGTCCTTTATATTCTTCGTGTTACTCATCATCGTCAAATTCGAGTGGAAGTATGAACGATTGCTAGAGTTGAACAGCAAAAGCAATGTGCTGCAATATCGTTACCTGGATATTATTCAAATGGAGATTGGTGCGTTTTTTCAGCAAGGCTCAGAAAGCGAACCGAAGAGTGCAGCTGGTCAAACGGCGACATTTTTCATCTTCTTATCATGTCTGTTCTTCTTCGTTGCATACTCGGCTTGCATCGTTGCGCTGTTGCAATCAACCACGGATACTATCAATAATCTTCATGATCTTCATACGTCAAAAATACGATTAAAATTTGAGAACTATCCCTACATGTCGTATATCATACAGGTGAGTTGATTTTGAACCATAATTCAAGTGATTATTATTTATTTGTAGCAAGCTCTGAATGTTAAAGTCGCCATAGATTTATATGAAACGAAGATTGCTCCGGCTGGGCAACCACATGATGTAAACTATGTTAACTTATCGGCGGGTATCACAACTTGCATTCGTGATGATTTTTGCGCTTTTTACACGGACGAAGATCGTATTTATAAAGGCATAACAAGTACGTTTACAGAAACAGAGAAATGCGGATTGGTAACTATTCCATTTGCTCCGGAAATATTTCCGTATATACCTTATCGGAAAAAGACACCTTACAACGAAATTCTACGAGTGACGTACGTATATTTGCTCATAATTTGCTTAATTATTTGTTTATATTCTTTGAGTAGGTTTGCAAGATTACGAGAAGTGGGTCTATCACAAAGGAATATCTTGCGTGTTACAACAAAACAACCGAAATGTGAAAATGCAGCTGGTATCTTTCGAAGCGTTAGTATTTTAGATTGCTATTTTGCATTGCTATCGTTTAGCATTGGAACGTTTATTTCTTTGTTTATTCTGTGTATTGAATTAATTTATTACAAGGTAGTAAAAGATAAAATTAGTCAAATGAAACGTGTTTTACGTAGACAACATTAATATTAATTATTTAAAAACAAATAAACTAAACACATGCATTAGTTTGACAATAGTTAATACATAAATTGTAATTAAAATATACACGTTAAATGCACCATGGAAATAATTGAATCGAAGGAACATTTTCGCGTAGTTATTGTCCACGTAAACCCGTCTTTGGAGTTTTAATAACATGTAATTTAATGGAATAGTCTGTGAAAACAACTGCAGTATGAAAACTCGTTCAATTGTATTTAATTCTAAGCTTGCTTATTGTGTATACTATAATTAAGTTCCGATTTAAAGTGTATTATAAGACATCGATTGGTAAATTTTGGTTGAAATTGTATATATTATTCAAAGACTCCAGAAAGATATAAATATCAGGATTTGAGACGTTGGAGGCAGTAAATTCGAAAATGGCACTTAAAATAATATTACTTATATTATTAGCATGGTTAGTTTATTGTAATTCGGGAGTAATGTGTGTTGAAACCGATCCTTTACATCTACGTGCATTCGTCGCATTTCTTAATAAATTCAATCACATAAAAGTTATCGCAATTCACACCTGCTGGACTAAACAAAGTAATTATATTAATGATTCCAATACTCACATGGCCCTGCAATTTAACATACGTTCTTGTTAGATATTTGGCGTTTGCAACAAAGTTTAAAAAATAAAAATGTCTTTATGAAACATTTGCCAAGGGAGATCAATCAAAATGATACTAATCAGCTACATGTACTTGATTTCAACTGCGAAAACTCTGTGACTTACTTTCGTCAGGCAAATGATGCCAATCTAATTGGTCCCACTGCAACATGGTTTATCTATATCGATAACATTTTGAGTTTTCCAAGAAGTTTAAACATATCAATCAACAGCAGGGTGTACCTATTTCAAACACATGAAGAAAATCTATTATATTCCCTCTATAGAATACCTGAATCGAGTGAATATTACTACAACGAGATCGGTGAATGGCAAAACAATAATTTCAAAACTTTTAATCCGCTAGTATCGGATTACACAAACCGTTCTAATGTTTATGGTGCAAACATCAATGTGATTTATATATTTCTAAGCAATGCCTCGATTGATGAAATCGATCCATATCGCGATTTAGAGACGGATACTTATTCAAAACTGTTGTATATTTTAATGCCGCACGTTATGGATAAATTGAATGCAACAATGGTGAAACATAGAACAACTACATGGATTACTCTAGTCGAGCTGATGTTTAATGGCAGTGCTGAATTCGGTGGTAATGTCCTATATATCAACAAGGAGAGATTGAAGCAGATCTCGTACGTGGGCAAGTTGATGCATAACCAGGGTGTGTTTCTCTTTCGCGCGCCCCCACTCTCAGTGGTAAAGAACATTCTAACAATGCCCTTGCAAACTAACGTTTGGCTTGCGATATTTGCCTTGGCGGTGGTAATTTTCTTCGTAATCTCCATCATCGTACGATTTGAGTGGCAACACCAAGACGCTTTGAAGTTGAGCACGATGAATAATGTGCTGCAGAATCGTTTTTCGGATATGATACAAATGGAAGTGGGCGCGATTTTTCAGCAAGGATCTGAGGCGGAGCCAAAAAGTGCCGCCGGTCAAACAGCGACGTTTTTTATTTTCTTATCGTTTTTGTTCTTTTTTGTTGCTTATTCAGCGTCGATTGTTGCTCTATTACAATCAACCACCGATAGTATTAATTCCCTGCATGATTTATTGACTACAAATATCAAATTAAAATTTGAGGATTATCCTTTTGTCACATACATGATTCATGTAATAATTAATATTTTAGTTTAGTGCTGGTAATTATTAGGTAATTTTTAGCAAGCGTTGAACTTGAAAGTTTCGCAAGATTTGTATAATGCGAAAATTGTGCCGCCTGGCCAGCCGGAAAACGTCAACTACGTGAATTTAACGGAAGGCATCACCACTTGCATACGAGACAATTTCTGTGCGTTCTACACTGATGAGGACAGAATTTATAAAGGTATTCTGAAGACGTTTACCGAACCCGAGAAATGCGGTTTGGTTGTGATCAAATTTGCCCCGGAAATCTTTCCTTATTGGCCCTATCGAAAAGGCAGCGTCTTCACCGAAATTGTGCGAGTAACGTACGTATTCTCATTAATTTTATAAGTGAATAACATCTTATTGATTTAATTTAATATATTCCTAGATTTGCTAGGTTTCAAGAAGTTGGAATAGCCAAACGCAATCTTCTGCGCGTCTCAATGAAAGCAGCGAAATGTGAAGGCAGTGGTGGTATATTTCGCAGCGTTAGCATTATGGATTGTTACTTTGCATTGCTGTCATTTAGCATTGGTTCGTCGATATCTATACTTGTACTCTGCCTGGAATTGCTCTACGCCAAATGGCATAATGGCAGAACTAAATTTGTGTTAAAATAATGCAAAAATCGTAGAATTTCAATTTTATTAACTTTAAATAATATTTGAATTTGCACACTATTCGTGAGAAATTTACCTCTATCATAAACACAACAATTGCAAGTGATAGACCAAAAAGCCATATTAGGAAAATACTGTACACCTTGGTAATATCTAATGAAGTGACGATTGCATCTTCTTTTGTAACTTCCAGGAATTGAATCTTTTTCAAATCGTCGCCGCTTCTCATTGCCTATAAAAAGAATTTTTACCATTGCTTGTTGAAATATTCTGCGCTATTCGATGTTAAGCAAATAAATGTTTGCGTTGAAAATATACTGACATTAATCACCTGTGTTTTCCATATTTTATCCAACCCATGCTGCACCACTTCCAACCACATTTTGTTCATGGATGGTATGTAAATACTGTGCGGACGCGCATACATTGCCAAGTATGTGAGATAGATAATTTCCTTCATTACTTTAAATTTACGAAGTACGTCTAATGGAAAGAACGCTTCTACGTTGTATAAATCTATTAAAAAATAACATAATATACATTCTTATTAAGTAAATTGACATTTCTTACTCATGGGTACTTCCAGTGCGTATGCGAATGGTTTGTTCAATAGCATTGGAAACTGATCTTCTTCAATCATTCGAAAGTTTTTAGTTAGTTCCCTAAATACTCGCTACAACAATAAATGACAAAAATATTATTTAAAAAAGGCAAAATGCGATTGGCTTACGCTGGTTGGAGGTAAGCTAAAATTGTAAATTGAGTACCATTTCAATTTGCTTTCAAATAGTTTTTCCAAAGTGTTGATATCATCAGAAAATCTGAAAATTCGAGTTGTATTGAACGGAAATAGTGTTATTTGGTTATTTATACGTACTGTGGTACTATTATTCCACTTGTTAGTTTAGTTATGAAAAACGTATGGATTATAATTACATTTGATAGCAAAATTAAAATAAATATTCGATTTGTACTGATTGCTAGTACACTATTTGGCTGCGCTAGCAAAATCCTATAGAGAATATAAAAATCGAAACGTCTTCCACCATCTTTATTAATTAATGATAAAATTGTGAAAATTGTTATTATAGTTAGTAATATCAATAACCATACGTGGTATGTAAAAGTACCACTAATACTTTTGAATCCATCGATAGACCTACATACAAACAATTACATTCAATTTTTGTTATTTATTGTATTGTACCGAAATTTTAAGTAGTATTATTAATGAGTACTTACGATGGTTTGGGTACCAAACATGTTAATTCCACTTGAATCAAGGGATAAACAAATTCTACATAATCTGCAGTATAATCTAAGTAACATCCGACTAAAATAAACTAAAATCAATTAACAGCACTTAAGAAAATTGCATAAATCCTTGCATGAAACAACGTCGATTAAATCATCTGCCAGTAGCTTCAAAACACCGTACGATGATCCATTCGGATAAAAATCCCCCAATAAACCATCTCCAGGATCAGTTACAAGAGTTGCATTTATTTTCCTCGTGTATTCAATAAGAAATTGCAGCTCTACTCCTTTCATATCATCTATAATGAATTTATTTGCTAATTTTCTAAAAGAACTATAATAAGATTTAATTACCAGGCTCTGTCATTGGATCAAATCTCCCAACACCGACAAGAAACCGTTTTCCACATAGATCCAATAACTTATTTTCATATAAACTATTTGTCTGAATAAATCTGCCTTCCTTCCATGTGTTTAATAAAATAATTTCCGTACCATTATCAGGCCCAACAAATTGATTTGTATAAACATGAAACACTTCATTATCAAAACTTTCTTTTATCACAATTATATTTGCTATGAATTTTAAATATTCGCTAGTGAAGAAATCATCAAAATGGGTGTCTTGTTCTTTGGCATAATAAATCAAGTATTTTCTTTTGAAGTATTTAACTTTTCTTATCTTACTGCAGTATAGCTCAAACTCTTCAAATAATTGCACCGAATTTTCAGCATTGTAGATGAGTATGCCTTGACATGACACATTTCTTGAGAGATGATTTCTTACTGTGTTTATATTGGCAGCCATTAAATACGTTGGGATATTGGATGGAAAAAAATCACTGTTGGAAAATTGCAATATGCAACGGAAATCAAGGAAATACTGATTTATTATTGTTGTTATTAAAAGTTGCGTCGATGAATATTGTTCCACGTTCATTATTACTTATGCTGTGGACTGCACACTCATATTTTGTTTAACTACAACTGCTTCACTCTATTGACAGTGTTTCACGTGTGATACAAACAATTAATACGCATGAAACCGAATGCGTGGCATACATAATTAATTCATATATTCTTGGTTTAAATAAATTATATAATTTGAATGCATAAATATTTTCTATTGTGTGATTGGCGGGTTTTTATTTGACGTTGCGTTTCAATAGATCACGACTCGCCTACTAATTTAAATTCTATTTTGGCAAGAATCACAATACTACAACTAAATAACCACCAAGTCGTTTTAATGCGACAAGTGACTAAACTCTACTTCATTTAAAAACTATTTATTTGAACGAATAGAGCTTTTACTATGATTCAAAACAAATATCTACAGGGCGCATTATTTGTTACGAAAATGATTTTATAATTCTTACATTTTGCAGACTTATATTAATATTTATTTCATCAAACCAACACAATTTAAACTGTTTATTTTACTAACAATTTATAAATAATATATAGAAAATCAAAACATGTAAAGTGAAAGACATTGTATGTATATATATAAAATTACATATATTTTTGTCACGCACCCTTAAAGCAAAATGCAGGTTAACATCACTTATGTATACAATAACACCTATTATTTGGTGTTATTTACCAACGGATTTATTTGCTTTCACCTATGTTATTGCCAAGAAATCAAAACATGAGTTTACATGGAAAACCCCTCATTAAAATAAAAAATATCATTTCGAATGTGCAATTTAATGGTATTATGTTAATGTCAAATTGATTTAATGCTTAAACATGATTCATCTTAATAAATAAATTGCAACAATAAATTGTCTGAATATACGTACATAAAATTTGCGTGTTATACACCCAGATTTACAGTAGCATAATTTAAATGAACAGCCGCCAATTTAAATTCCACACAAAAAACGACAATAGAAATAACCATACCAATCATCCAGATAATAAACACGCTACCTAGACGATCAAGATCCAAAACCGTAAACACTACGTAATCTTTACTCAATTCAAAGTATTGAATCTTTTTTAAATCATCACCTCCCCGCATTGCCTAAAACCCACAATTAATCGGTTTCATTAAAATATTTATAATTTATTACTTGAGTTTTCCAAGCATATATTAAACCATGCTCAACGACACGAAACCATAATTTGTTTATGAGCGGAATATGCACGCATTGTTTGCGCATATACATAGTTAGATAGTGCTGTAGAATTTTTTCTTTCATTACTTTAAAACGCTGTATTAATTTAAGAGAAAACAACCATTCCACATTGTAGAGATCTAAAATGGAATTTAGTTAGCCAAAAATATTTATTGTGAATTAACTATTGTATACCCATAGGTATTTCCATTGGAAAAGCAAATCTTTGATCACTTATTGAATCGAAATCTTCTTCTTCGATCAAATGAAACTTCTTGGATATTGTTACATATGGCTCCTGAAATATTACAACAAATTTTAATAAAATACAATATTTATCAGTTTATGAAATTTTTATTACGTTAGGATCCTTTTCAATATACGATACGAAGTTGTATATAGAATACCATGTTAAATCGCTAGCAATAAAGTCGTCCAAAGTATCAATGTTATCTGAAAAACTAAAACACACCATAAATTTAATAATTTTACTAATTAAAACCTCAATAAAATATTACCTGGGTACAATAATACCACTTGTTAGTTTAGTAGTAAAACACGTTTGCAAGATGATAATGCACGCAAGTATTAGAGAAACAAAAATGTAATTATTATGAGCATCAAGATTAAGTGTGTTATTTGATTGGGCCATTAACATACGATAAATAAAATAAAAGCCGAGTTGCGAATGGCGATTTCGATTGAGTATTTTAAATGTTACCCAAATTACTGCCAGGGTGATGCCGATCAAAAGCCATACTTTTGCCTCAAATATTGATGTAATTGTTTTCAGTGTGTCAATAGTACTAAAATTGAATTATTATTTAATTTATTTAATTAACTGCTGCTTATTGATTACGTTGGCTTTGGTACAAGGCATCTAACTTGCGCTTGCAGAAATGGATAAACATTTTCAAAGGTTTTTGACACCTTTCCCATGTAACAACCGTCTAAAATATATCAATTAATTTTCAATTAATACCGTCATTTACTGGTAATACACGATATTATATCAATTTTATTATCCAATAGTAAACGTGGCATGCCTGTGGCAGAACCATTTTCAAATATATCCCCCAAAAGTCCTTTATGAATGAGGATATTTGCATTACGTTGATTGGTGTACTCTATCAACATAGTTAACTCAACGCCTTTCATTGTATCTGCAACGCAATCCATTAACAATTAACAATTCGACTTAAATCGGGACTTATTTTAAAACACACCTGGTTCTGTCATTGGATCATATCGACCAGCACCAATAGTGAAATTTTTTCCTTGTAGATTCTGCATTTTATCCGCAAATATTTTCACGTTTTGAGTAAATTCTTTTCCATTCCACGTATTCAAGTAAACTGGTTGCGATATATTTGTATTGCCCACAAATTTATGAGTGTAAATATTTAGTGTATTTGAATTGTTTTTAAGAACAACAATATCTGGTAGAAATTCCAAGAAGCTACTATTGAAAAACACTTCAAATGTATTACTATCAAATATAAATATGATATATCTTCTTTGATAAAATTTAATGTCGCTTTTGTGTATTATTTTTTCACACTGTTCGAATAAACTTTTTGGGTTGTTTATGGGTAAAATTATTACATTCTGACATGTATGATCATCTAAAAATCCATTTTCAAACAGCATTGCTTTCGTATTAATTAGGTATGTTGAATAGCCGTTAATATGTATGAAATCCATTTCAGCAAATTGAAGAATACACGACGAGTTGATATAATTCGACTGTAAATTTAAAAACGTACTTAACAATAAGTTTAAAACAGGTAATTGAATTTGAAACATATTTTATTGGTGTTATTTGCACAAACCATAGTCTAGTCGCTAATGATCTATACATAACATTGCTTTGTTCCTTATTTTCTTACATACATAAGTTTTGCCTTAACAAGCAACCTATAATCAATTAGAGTACTTGCTACAGTTCCTTTTCGTGAATAACTACAGTGATAGTTTTCATAACAATAAGTTTTACCTATTTCCGATTGTTATCTCTTGTTGCATCAAGGGTATAAATAAATTATTATGAATTCCAATCCAAAACAAATTATTGAAAGACTTATGCCAAATATCCAAAGTATGAAGGCACTTAGCAATCGTTCCAAACTGAATACCACTTCAGCTTCAGCTTCATCCTCGTTATGGGTCAGATACAAAATTTTTTTTAGGTCATCACCTCCTCTAATTGCCTATAAAAATAATGCATTTCAAATTAATTCATTGGGTGTCACTTATTATTAACCAGTGTTTTCCAAAAGTGTACAAGTCCAAATTCAACACATTGAAACCAAAGGCGATTGAGCTGAGGGAGAAGAATACTTTGACGTCTTACATGCATCATCAAATACTGTTTGCCCATAAATTCGCGCATTACCTTGAATCGTGTGATTCTTGGTAGAGTGAAGAATGATTCAATATTATAATGATCTACAAGTATACAAGTAAATAATGAAGCTTATTATGTCCTTTATTATGTACCCATAGGAATTTCCAGTGCGTATGCAAGTGGCTGATCGGCAATTGCATTAAATTGCGCCTCATCGATCTGACGAAATTTTGTCAGCAGCTTTTGTGATACTTTCTGTGTGAATTGAGAATTAGTTGGCGGTTAACCAAACAGATAACCCAATATTTACGTTAATGTCCCCTTCGATCAATAAATTCAAGTCATATAGAGAGTACCATAATAAATCACTATTTGCCAATTCAGTCAGAGTATCAATGTTATCCGAAAAACTAAAAAAACAATATCAAGTCAGAGATATTTAATAAGGTTTCTTACTCACTTTGGTTTGATCAGTCCTGTATATAACTTTGTTACAAAAATCGTATTTATTATAAGTACACCAAGCCACAATATTGAAATTAACAAGCGGTAATTTCTCAGTTCACCAATGCGATTATTTGATTGACCAAAAATAATTCGATATATTGTGAGAAAACTAAATATTTTCTTATAAACAAATTTATTGATGAGAAAAAGGATACCATAAAGAATTGAAACTGTAAATGTAATTAAGATCCATACATTTGATGTGAATACACCAGTTAAACTCTTCATTGTATTAATATTGCTAAAAATGCATTTTAAACACTAATTTACTAATTATTTGATATTTTTTTACTTTGGTTTGGGTACCAAACAGCTTATACGCACTTCAAGTAATGGGTAAATGAAGTCAACCACTGTCGTAGCTTTATCTCCAATGAAGCATCCAACTAAAATTTTCATATTCTAAACTTGATTATTATTGGTAAGGCATTTAACTTGCATGATATTAAATCAATTTTGTCATCGAATAGAAGCTTCTCTAAGCCACTTCCAGTGCCGTTTTTATATACGTTGCCTAATTGGCTATTGCCAGCTATGAGTACTAAACTCAAGTTATATTTCCTCGTATATTCAATAATAAATATCAATTCAACACCTTTCATGTTTTCTACAATATAAAATATATTGAATTAAAATTAAATTTGCTGTATAGATCGTTACTTGCCTGGATCTGTCATAGGATCGTATCGATTTGCCCCAACGATAAACGGTCTTTGGTGTTGATTACTAAGTTTATCCACGAAAAGACTTTGATTAAAATCGAAGCAGTATCCGTTCCATTGATTGATTAGAACTGGCTTAGTATTTGTGGTCCCAACATAAGTGTGTGTAAAGATTTCCGTATTATTCAAATTTGTTTTAATAATTAGGACGTTTGCAAGAAATGTTAAATATTCGCTTTTAAAGAACCGCAGAAAACTTGCATTTTGTTCAAATTTAAAGTAAACTATATATTTTCGATCAAAAATTTTCCTTTGGCTATCACGAATAATCTTTTCATAGTTTTCAAATATATCCACGGGATTCACAATGTTATAAATTATAACATTTGGACAAATAGAGGAAAACAAATTAGAATTATTGACGGGATTAATCAGATATGAGGTAAAATCAGGCACATGAACAAAATTGCTTTCCGCAAAATGTAAAATACAGTCAGTATTGGAGAAGTATTGACTTATAATTGATATTAATAATTGAGGTAAATTTAAACGCGTGTTTGACGAATTATAAAACATTTTATTTTCAAAATATTAGATTGATGTTACTCTTGCACGCAAAAAATTATTATAATCAGTGTAAACAGTCAGAAACATTTCACGTAAATATAATTTAATCTCTAAGCAAATAATAAAAAATAGTAGCTACTACAGTCTGAATTGAAATGATTTGTATAACAAAAAAGAATTCAAGCACACAAGCATATTATAGGTTTGGCATCAAAACGAAGTACTTTCTTATATCAATCATTGTAGATGGAGAAAGCTTGTTAGTTTACCATGGCCTTACTAGGTTTGATATCAATACAAATATAAAAGGCGTTCGTTCAATATGACAATTATTAAAGCTGCATTTATACGAAAATACATGTAGTTTACTAAATGGCCTGTCACACAAATTACATATTTTAATCATAAGAATTTGGACAAATAACTTACGTCATTTTCTATGCCAGTCGCATAAATCTTCATTTGTAAAACTATAAGGAACATCAGTTTTCCTTTTCCTTGTCCTTATCAACTATTATTAAGTTAGCTATTTCAGCCACAAATGTTAGGATGGATCAAATTTTAGCTAAAGTTTCCAATAACCCCATAGAAAACTTGACCCTGACGTTAATTATAAACTTCATCATTCAGAAATATTTTCTTAACACAAATTGCGTTATGCAATACAAAACCGACAACAATACAGATGTAAAAATAAATTTCTCGCAATTTTTATACTCTGACCAATCATTGATGCAACACGATCGAAATCTAACAAAGTGTCAATACATTATTCTTATTGATCCGGCCGAAAACTTCTTCAACAACGAGCTCGAGAAAATCTTAATCAGAAACCGTGTTTACAAAATAATAATTTTATTAATCAAACTATCCACTGCTGATATGGTTAAATACAATAATTTGGAGTTTTTGTATCAATCTATATTCATTAAAGATGAAAATTCAACGTACAGATTGTTTCTTTATGGAAATTACAATATTAGTTCAAATTTACATCAGTTTCATAACGTTTATAATTGGACAACACATTTAAACGAAACTAACTTTCTGAATATATTAAAATATGAAATGAAACAACCATATGGATATATTGTGGAAGGTATGCGAATTAAAGAAACACTAGGTGGTTATAGCGGCATGGAATTGATGAAGGAGGTTGCTAAACAAGTGGGTTTTCACATGGATGCATTAGTATTAGACAGCTATGTCTTGAGTAAAATATTTAACAACAAATCCATTCGATTGGGATTTATATCGCTTACACCGAAATCAATGTATATGACTAGCGACCCGTATCTGACCCAAATTGTTTTATTTGCAGTGCCTAAACCGATGTAAATACATAATTTAATTGCGAATTATTTCCAGCCACTCGTTAATTTGTATTTATAGAATTGTTGTCCATTGGTTGTCGCATTTGAATGTGCTTGAATTGCAATTATGGCTTCTTTTAATAACGTGTTATCTCAGTGCGGCTGTGTTTTACCACATAATTAAGTGAGTCAAACCAACTATTACGAGTACATATTATATAACTTTCTATTCAATACTACCTGTCATCAATTTTAAACTATAATTATTGTTCTATTTCACTAAAAACAAGGCATTGTTGTAATATTCCATTTTTTTTTGTGTTACTAGATCTCATCAGCCTTATCTGCTTCTCATGATTGGTTTATTCTTTATGCAAAGTTTACCGAGCGGTGCCAATCCGATCAATGCGGTAGGCAAATTCATGCTATCAATGCTATTGTTTCTCTCCGTTCTCTTCTCATCGATGTACAGCTCTGGTATTGTTGGCACTATGGTTGCCCCGACATATGAGGGTGAAATTAAGACGGTTGCGGAATTGGCCAACAGCAAAATGAAAATCATCGGTGATGATTTCCAGTTTTACCTACAACCGCAAACAGTATTGATAAAAAAATAAATGGTGTATTTAATCGTAATAATATCTTAATGATTTTTCAATATTTTTAGGATATGGAAAGAAAAATTAAAGAAAAATCAAAGCATTACTTAGGCCCAATAAACAAACAAACCGCATTTGCAATCAAAGCATCGCAATTTACAATGCGTCAGTAGTAAACCAAATCGATAACAATTCCTTATCATTGTTTAAATGTGTTATAGTATCGACCGCAGTGAATGCAATGCACAACTTTAACATAATCAAGGAACCGTTTATGAAATATCCCATGCCTGTCGGTATTCCAGTAAATCGTTTGTTTCTCATTCCTACGGTGAACACGCTTATACAACGCGCATTGGATGCTGGCCTGATAATGAAATGGGATACCGATGAATATCGTAATATTTTTCATATTACCAAAATTCTTGAGTATTTTGATTCAACGCCTCCGCCAATCGATCGGATTGTTCTCACAGTTTCGCATATTAAAGGCGTGTTTGCTTTATGGGTAATTTGTTTAACTGGTTCAATCCTAACATTTATTTATGAGAATTTTAAACGATTCTTATTGGATTATCAGCTATTATTTATATTATAAAAAAATTTCCAACACTAATTTTCTTTGTATTCAGCGTGTTGTGAACATAATCAAAACATAAGTTCGTGTGAGTTTCCTTTGATAAATATAGAAATGCGTCACATTAATTTAAAACGCAATAACTTTCAAACTTATTACATCATCTTTGGTAATAGTTGTAGGCAACCAACGCACCTTAACCCTTTACTTATTGTTCTCTTAGAGAAGGGGTTTGGCGCGTTCGACCAATCGCAGAAGACCACGTACGCTCCGAAACTTGCCACGAATTCCCGCAGTCTGCTTTTCACCATGCTGCCGTACAGTTGCATCAGACCGTAATCCGAGAGGTATATACGCCGAAGACAAGCCTACGTTGCATCATTTCTTCTGCAAGTATCCGTGCGCAGTGTTACGATGACCATCAACAACAACCGCGACGCATAAACATCAATATCATAATCTACCACATCGATTACATTCCAACATTCCGACAATCCGCCAGCGAAACATGGACTTCGACTCAAATATCTTGCGACACATCAGCGAAAACGACCAGAACAACAGCTACATCGTCATTGAGGAGGATTCGATGATGGATCCCATTGTCAAGCCTCGGAAACGGCGTTTGGATCACCTCTCCTGGGAGGAAAAGGTCCAACGCAAGTAAGTTTCCATTACCATTATTACGTTTGGTGATGTGGCATTCTATTGTTTGCATTGTCATAAAATTATATTAATGCGCAACTAGCTCGTAGTTGAATAGTAGGTCACGTTGCTAGCGGTGGGAGCAAATTCAATTACAGTCATTACA